>QPMI01000246.1:0-115294 GCA_004431415.1 Cyanophora paradoxa | reverse complement strand
CCCGCCCGACCGACCGACTCTCTCCCGCCCGACCTGCTGCCTTAGGCTTCTAATAGGATTTTTGATAGGCCTAGGCTATTAGAACGTCCGCCCATTAGAAACCCCAAAGATTCCTTGAAAAGGATCCTCGAATGGGCTCTAAAAATAAAATCTAATCGCGCGCAGGCACTTGCTGCCCTCGGCCCTGCAA
Source organism: Cyanophora paradoxa (assembly GCA_004431415.1). Taxonomy (NCBI): domain Eukaryota; class Glaucocystophyceae; order Cyanophorales; family Cyanophoraceae; genus Cyanophora; species Cyanophora paradoxa. The sequence continues at coordinate 115,104 of QPMI01000246.1, read as the reverse complement.
GAGGTGGCATTCGCGTGCGAGGTGAGGGGCACCCGGCGCCGCGTCCCAACAGATTCTAGGATTTCGAATAGCGTCCAGTAGATCTCATCTCATAGGACTCTTGGTCCGCTTCTCATCGCCTTTGCCTTTGCTTACCAGGTGGCGGGCACCTGGCGCCGCGTCCTCGGCCTCACCCGCCGCTTCCTCGCCGCCCTCAAGCAGGCGCCCGCCCGGCCCGCTCGGTCCCGGCGATTAAATATCCTCACGCCGCGCTTCTTCGCCTCGCCTCGCAGTTGGAGGACCCTTCGTCCCCGGCGCACGACCTCTGCTCCCCGCACGCCTGCATGAAGTGGATCGTGCGCGCCCCCCGCTCTGCTTCTAATATATTCTACAGGATTCTTCTAATAGAAGGATTCTATAGGATTCCTTAGAGGCTCTAATCGATTCGCGCTCGGCGCCTGCCCGCCCGCCCGCCGCCCGCCCGCCCCCCCACCGCTCCGCTGACCGCGGCGTGTGCGCAGTCCCCGTTGGCGCACCTCGGAGCCACGCGCATCCTCCTTCTCCTCCTCAAGGCGCGCCGGCCCGCGCCTCCAGATCTAGCGCGTGCCCGCGCCCGGCTAGAGCTCAACGGCGCGGCGGGGCCCTCCGCGCCCTCCCGGCCCGGCTAGAAGCTCACCAAGATCTAGCGCTACCGCCCGGCTACTGAAGTCCGTACATGTAACTGTACCCCCGCAGGACTGGGACGGCCAGGCGGTCTCGCCCCTCCTGGCGCACGCGCACGTCTACGCCGCCGACCTCTGCGCCGACGCCGGTGCACTCCATCCTTTCTTCCTACTCGCTTCCGCTGACGTTGTGCAGGGCGCTCGTCGGAGGCGGCGGCGCACCTGCGGGCGGCGGCGGACGAGTACGCCGCGCGCTTCCCGCACGTCTTCTTCCCGGAGCACCCCCGCATCCGCGCCCTGCGGGACGCCGCCCGCGAGCTCGGCATGCGCGGGCGAGCCCCCAAGGCGCAGCGCCCGGGGCCCGCCTGCTCCGCCTCCTCCGCCCAGGGCCTCTCCCGCGCCCCCTGGAGCCTCCTCCACGGTGTCGACCCCGAGGAGGAGCACGAGCCCGAGCCCGAGAGCGGGGGGCGGGGCACGGAGCCGGGGAGGCCGCGGGGGCCCGGGCCCCTGCGGCGGGACCCCTCCGGCCTCTTCTTCCTCGCCAACCTGCGCGGCTGATCGCGGCCACCGCCTCCCCCCCCCCCCCTCCCTCCCACCCACCGCCCCTTCCTCCCGACCTTCCCCCGCCGAACAGATCCCCCCCCCCCCCCCCCCCCCACCTCCCCCACCTCCCCCTTCTGCCAGGCCACTTATCTGTCTCCCTCCGCCAGTCCGCTCCCATACCCCTCCAACTTCCGCCCCCCCCCCCCCCCCCCCCCTCCGCCCCCGCCCGCTCGCCGGCCCGGATGGCGCAGGCGGCGGATCCCTGCAATCTGCATGCGCACCTGTATCTCCCCCAGCTGCTAGCCCCGCTGCGGCACGCCGCGCAGCCCGCTCCAGTAACCCCGCGCGCCCGCCAGTTCCCCCCGGCCCGCTTCTTTGACAGAATGAAAGTTAAAAATAACAAATGATATTAATTAAAGCAGAAAACAATTGTAGTTAACGGTGACAGAGTCGAGACGGGTCCGTCCTGTGAGCCAGCCGCGGAGGATGCTGGCCGCCTGCTCGCGAAGTGGATTGGGGACACGCACGTCGAGAGAACTGCTGGAGTTGTCGCCGGCTCGCCGCTCGGCAGACATGCTGGCCAGCTCGCTGAAGGCGCCGAGCTTGTCGATGCCGTCTTGATCCGTGAGCTTATGTCTGAGAATCAGCCGTTCGAGCTTCGGGCCGGCCCGCGCGACCTCCTGCATACAGCGTCAGGCGTTGCAATTGGTCGACAAACACAAATCAAAGTCGCTGCATCGTGAGCTTACCCGCATTAGTCCCGGCGAAGGGGGCCCGCCGCGAATCTTGAGAAACTCGAGGTGTGGTCGGGATGCGCGGATCAGGGACTCTAGGGCCAGGCCGGCGGAGTCCAAAAGCTGATGGCCGCTAGACACAACCCACAGGGAAATCGACTCGAGCCGCGGGGCGGCCTCCACTGCGGACACTGCGGCCTGCAGCAGTCTGGCGGCATCTCCGGGGGTACTGTATCCAGAGACCTGCAAAGCATACGCCGCATGCATATGTAAGCCTGGCGCAATTGGACACGCTCACGGACGTTACGCACGTCGAGGCGCAGGGCGAGGCGCCGCAGCTTCTGCAGAGACGCCAGACGCGCGAGGGTGTCGGCCGAGCCGAGACCAACCTGGCCATGGAGGACGCGGGACGCGAGTCAGGACAGCGACGACCTTGAAGAAAGAGTGAGTAATAGAGCTCTCACGCCTACCCAGCCCGTCAGCTCCTCGAGGTGGCGGAGGGAGAGAATGGCGGCGAAGACGCTGGGCTCGATAGGCTCGTCCAAGTCGTCTTCGGCCGTGTCCCATGGCAGACGGAGGGCCCGGACGCTGTCGGCATTCAGAGCTTTCAATGCGCTCTCCAGGCCGACAGCCGAGTCAAGCGACGCCCGCAGCTCCTCCAGCGGGAGCCTGGCGAGCTCCTGGAGCGCTGCCGCGTCGCACAGGTTGCACGAGAGCTTCTTGACGCCGGGACAGGCCAGCGCCAGCTTCACCTGCGCATAGTTCCAATGTCAGCGGGTCGAGTCCGGATTGATTTCGGTAAACTATGCTCGTCATTTAGCACGAACCGTGAGCTCGGTTTCAAGCTCTGCAACGGGAAGATCGAGCTCCCGGACGTGCGGCAGACAGCCTGGAACAGCCGCGGAAAAGAAGGCCTTCGTGAACGAATACTCCCCCAGCCGCACAGACTGCACACGGGCGGGCTGCAGAGCTGTCTGACATGCGCGCGCGATGGACTCCAGCGACTGCGGTTCGTCGATGCCGAGCTCGCGCTGTTCAGCGTCGGAAGGCCATTCTGACCATTCTTGACCACTAAACCGCACATGCTCCAGCGGTACGGGCGCCATGGACAGGGCCGCCAGCAGCTCTGCGAACGTGCGTCAGTGCCTGCCCGGCCACGGCACAGTGGCTGCAGTCGCTGATGCATGCAATTGTGAGCGCGCCTGTTGCCATGTTGGCAGCAGCGATAGCGCCGGAGGGGAATGTGAAGGCGGACGCAGGGGCGACGTGGAGCCTCCTGCAGCCCGCAAGCGTCCCGTTGTGAACGCGCGCTGCGACACGACACAGCCGCCTTTTGTAATCCTTCATGATTTCCAGCAGGTCGTCGCCTTGTCCAGCTGCAGGCACGACCTCCAGCTGCTGCCAGTGAACGCCCGCCGAAAGCCGCCGGAAGCGCCGGTCCACAGCCCATAGCCGACACTTCTCGTACGCTTCGAACGCCTCGAGTTCGCTGAAGATTCGCTGAACGAGCTCGTCGGGCAGCCGCTCGAAATGGTTGATCTGGCTCGTGTGCACCTCGCCGGAGCCGCCCGCCTCCGCCTCAACTGTTGCTGCTGCTGAGGGACCTGCTGCGCTCACCGAGCCTGCTTCCGTCGACGAGCCCGCGGCGGCATCGGTCCGTGCGTGCTTCCTCTCAATTTGCTGCGACATCGCTCTCCCGCTGCAAGAGCAAGGTCAACGCTTGCAAATGAGCTGCTCTACGCCACGGTAGGCGCGGTCTGCAGCGAGGATGCGGCCCAAGCGACAGCTTAGCGACAGTAAGCGACTTCGAAGGGGGGTACGCTCGAGCGAGTCCAGCGCCTCCGAGCAGGATGCCGGGCGAGCTGCAAGTGCAAGATTGGCATCTTAAGGCAGCAGGTCAAAGCTCCGCACCCTTGTCCTGCCACTCGGTTAGTTCCGCCGGCTTTGAGGCTCCGAGCGCACGGAGATGAGGGCGGGCCGCGCGGGCGCAAGCGCGCCACAGCAAGCAGCAGATCGGCAGCGGCACGGGCTGCTGGAGCCCCTCGGGGGCGGACACGCGCCCGTGACAATTCAGGTCGATGGCACCTCGGCGACCAGCGCGACGCCGACGCCTGGGCGCCCGGAAAACAGGGCCACGCCGGCGCCGCAGGACGCAGCCTTGTTCTTCCGGGTCGCCGCCTCGGCCGACTTCCTGCACGACGACGGTGCCGCCTTCCGCCCGCTCGGCCGAGGCCCGCAGCCGCGCTGCGCAGCTGAGGCCCGTTCCCGCCCGCAGAGGAGGAGGTGAGGCAGGGCCGCGTGCAACAGTGGCGCCAGTACGCCCCCTCCGGTGCCCGCCGCCCGGCCCGCCGCCCCTCGAGCGTCCGCGGGCGGCGGCTGAGGGCGGGGCAGAGTTCAGCGCGGCGGGCTTCGAGGACCTGGAGGGCCGCTCGGCGCACTCGTCGTGGAAGTCGGCGCGGGCGCCGCGGGGTGCTCTGCAGGGCGACCCGGCGCTCCCGCCCGCGACCCCGAAGACCGTCCGCCGCGTCACAGAGGCGCTGCACTCGGTGCGCGGCGCGGGGCGCCCGCCCGGGGCGCCGCGCCGCCGCGTGACGGGGCGCAGGGGCTGCAGGCGGCCGAGGACATCGAGCGGCTCGCGCAGAACTTCTACGGCGACGGCGCGCCCCGCCGCCCGCCCCGCGCCGGCGCCGCCGGCGCCCCTTTCGAAGGGCGCTCACGGGCGGGCGTGCGCAGGGTACCACGTGGAGGGGTACGTGCGCAAGCAGCGGGCGGCGGCGGCGGGGGGGGGCGGGGCGGAGGCTGGGCACGTCTCCATCGCGATCGGTGCGCCGGCCCCTCCGCTCTCCCGCCCCGCCCGCCCCGCCCGACCCGGGTACTGCAGAGGAGGACAGGGGGAGGGGCGAGCCCGAGGAGGGGGACAGCGACGAAGAGTCGGAGCAGAGTACCCCCCGCCCCGAGGAGCAGGAGATCGACCCCGAGGACCTCGGTGGGCCTACCCCCGCGCCGAACCCGCGTACCCCTGAAGCCTTCTCCCCCCCAGACCCGGAGCCGGGTATGCCGATCCGGGGCCGTTACGAGCCGCTGCACGAGCGCCTACTCCTCGCGAAGACCACGCAGCAGGCGCAGGACGCCATCCACAACAGGTGTACCCCCCTCGCTCCCCGTCGCCCCCCCCCCCCGACGCTGAACGCCGTACCCCCGGCAGGAGGTCGAGCGTCTCGCCTGGTATCGTATCGGAGGACGGGATCACGGAGGAGGTCGCCGCGTACGTAGAGGCCGTCGGAGACCTGGGTTCGAGTCCCGCCGGGCCCCTTTTCCCTTTCGCGCGCGGCGCTGAGGCCGCGCGCCCTCCCGCAGGCTTCGCGCACGACCAGGTCTTCCTCGCGCGGCAGCGGGTCATGAAGGGCGTGCGGGACGCCATCGCCGCCCGCGCCGGGCGTGCGCCCCGCCCTCCCCGCCCCGCCCGCCCGCCCGCCCCGCCCGCCCGCCCTCCCGGGCCGGATCAAGCCGACGCGCCCGCAGACATGGACCCGCTCTGCGCGGTCTTCGACCACTACGAGCGCACCTTCGAGGCGGCGACGATCTGGCGCGACCTGATGCTCCAGTGGCAGCGCCGGGGCGCCCTCGGCCGCTTTGTCGTCGCCCTGGTCTCCCTCCTCGACTTCGTCTGCATGAACGCCTTCTCGTACGCGTACAACTTCGTCGTCTCCGCCGTCCTCGGCGCCGTCGAGCGGCGGTACAAGAACACAAGGAAGGTCCCGCCCTGCTTCGTCTGCACCGAGGAGGACCACACGGTCGTCAAGATCAACCGTATGCACATGCACCGCAACTGCAACTGCTCACGCCCGGATCAACTAGCTTAACTGAAGGTGCGCCCCCCTCCACCTGCCGCCCCCCCCCCCCCCCCCCCTCCACCTGCCGACCCCCCCCCTCCCACTCCCCCTCCCCCCCCGCCCCGGAGCATCGGAAGTAACCTAACCCGAATTGAAGCACTGGCTTCAAGGGAAGGTGCGCGCGGATCAACTAGCACTGAATTGAAGCTTTAAGGTGCGCCCCCCTCTCCTCCTCCTCCTCCGCCCCCCCCCCCCCCCCCCCCCTACCCGAATGCCTCCGCCCCAGAAGGTCGGAAGTAACGCGAGCCCTAGGCTATAGCTAGCGCTAGCGCTGCAGTTTTTAGCTACGAGCTCAGTGCACAGTTGCAAGCAGCACTAGGACATGTACACGAAAACTCAAAACAATATCGATCGAAGGGTAACATATCTAGAGCACGAGGCTAAAGCTCAAGCTTCGGGATCGATCACGTGCACCGTCGAAGCTACAGCTAGCGTATAGAGCAGCCGTTAACGCAGACAGTGTTGGGAAAAGTCCGTCCTTTGAGCCAGCCGCGGAGGATGCTAGCTGCCTGCTCGCGGAGTGGTCTGGGGACACACACGGAGAGAGAACTGCTGAATTCGATGCCGGCTTGCCGCTCGGCCGACATGCTGGCTAGCTCACTGAAGGCGCCGAGCTTGTCGATGCCGTCTTGATCCGTGAGCTCAAGTCTGAGAATCAGCCGTTCCAGCTTCGGGCCGGCCCGCGCCACCTCCTGCGTGCAGCATCAGGCGTCGTTCGAAGAACATGAAATACAGTCGCTGCATCTTGAGCTTACCCGCATGAGTCTCGGCGAAGGGGGCCCGCCGTCGATAGCGAGAAGCTCTAGATTTGGCTGAGAAGCGCGGATCAGGGACTCTAGGGCCAGGCCGGCGGAGTCCAGCAGCTGTCGGCCGCTGGACATGATCCACAGGGAAACCGACTCGAGCCGCGGGGCGGCCTCCACTGCGGACGCTGCGGCCTGCAGCAGTCTGGCGGCATCTTCGGGGGAACTGTCTCCGGAGACCTGCAAAGCATACGCCGCAGGTTAACCGGGCGCGAAGTTGACAAGCTCACAGAGGCTACGCACGTCGAGGTGCAGGGCGACGCGACGCAGCTTCTGCAGAGAGGCCAGACGCGCGAGGATGTCGGCCGAGCCGAGGCCAACCTGGCCATGGAGGGCGCGGGACGCGAGTCAGGACAGCGACGACCTTGAAGGAAGAGCGAGGAATAAAGCTCTCACGCGTACCCAGCCAGACAGCTCCTCAAGGTGGCGGAGGGAGAGGATGGCGGCGAAGGCGCTGGGCTCGATAGGCTCGTCGTCCATATTGTGTTCGTCCGCGTTCCAGGGCAGACGGAGGGCGCGGACGCTGTCGGCCTTCAGAGCCTTCAGCGCGCCCTCCAGGTCAGCATCCGAGCCGAGCGACACCCGCAGCTCCTCCAGCGGGAGACTGGCGAGCTCCTGGAGCGCCTCCCCGTCGCACAGGTTGCACGAGAGCTTCGTCACGCCGGGCCAGATCCGAGCCAGCTTCGCCTGCGGATAGGCCCAATGTCAGAAGGCCCGGAATCAAATTGGCAGACTACTCTCATCATCATTCAGCACGAACCGTCTGCTCGGATTCAAGCACTGGAAGGTCCATATCGAGCTCCCGGACGAGCGGCAGACATCCTGGAGTGGCCGCCGAAAGGAAAGCGTCCGTGAACCAAATCCCCTCCAGCCGCACTGAGCGCACACGGGAGGGCTGCAGAGCTGTCTGGAATGCGCGCGCGATGGACACCAGCGACTGTGGCGCGCCTATGCCGAGCTCGCGCTGTTTGGCTTCGGAAGGCCACGACGACCATTCTTTGATGAGCATGAACCGCACATGCTCCAGCGGTGCGGACGCCACGGAGAGGGCCCCCAGCAGCTCTGCGGAGTGCGAATGCCCGTCAGTGCCTGCAGCTGCTCGGCTACGACAATGCAATCGTGAGCCAACCTGTTATTGCGTTGGCGGCGGCGAAGCTTGCCATCAAGCTTTCTTTCGTGGCGCTGGAGAGGAATGTGAAGGCTGACGCAGGGGCGACGTGGAGCCTCCTGCAGCCCGCAAGCGTCCCGTTGTGAACGCGGGCTGCGACACGACATAGACGCCTCCTGTACTCTGCGATGTGTGCCAGGAGGTTGCCTTCAAGAATGCATATGCCAGGCTTGATCTGCAGCTGCTGCCAGTGAACGCCCGCCGAAAGCCGCCGGAAGCGCCGGTCCACGGCCCACAGCCGACACTTCTCGTACGCTTCGAGCGCCTCGAGCTCGATGAAGATTCGCTGAACGAGCTCGTCGGGCAGCCGCTCGAAATGGTTGATCTGGCTCGCGTCCCCCTCGCCGGCGACGCCCGCCTCCGCCTCCACTGCTACTGCTGAGGGAACTGCTGCGCTCACAGAGCCTGCTTCTGTCGACGAGCTGGCGGCGGCTTCGGTCCGTGCGCGCTTCCTCGCCCGCTGCTGCGCCATCGCTCTACCGCTGCCAGATCACGGTCCCTGCTTGCAAACGAACTGATCTAAGCCGCCGTGCGTGCGGTCTGCAGCGAAGGCGCGGCCGAAGCGAGTCCAAGCGACTTCGAAGGGGGTACGCTCAACCGAGATCCAGCGCCTCCGAGCAGGATGCCGGGCGAGCAGCGAGGGCGCGCTCGGCTTGCGTAGGCAGCCGCTCACAGCCCCGCACCCTTGCCACACCAAAGGTCCAGCTGCGCTTGCTTTGAGGCTCCGAGCGCGGGAGATGAGGGCGGGCCGCGCGGGCGCAAGCGCGCCACAACAAGCAGCAGATCGGCAGCGGCACGGGCTGCTGGAGCCCCTCGGGGGCGGACACGCGCCCGTGACAATTCAGGTCGATGGCACCTCGGCGACCAGCGCGACGCCGACGCCAGGCCGCCCGGAAGACGTGGCCACGCCGGCGCCGCAGGACGCAGCCTTGTTCTTCCGGGTCGCCGCCTCGGCCGACTTCCTGCACGACGACGGTGCCGCCTTCCGCCCGCTCGGCCGAGGCCCGCAGCCGCGCTGCGCAGCTGAGGCCCGTTCCCGCCCGCAGAGGAGGAGGTGAGGCAGGGCCGCGTGCAGCAGTGGCGCCAGTACGCCCCCTCCGGTGCCCGCCGCCCGGCCCGCCGCCCCTCGAGCGTCCGCGGGCGGCGGCTGAGGGCGGGGCAGAGTTCAGCGCGGCGGGCTTCGAGGACCTGGAGGGCCGCTCGGCGCACTCGTCGTGGAAGTCGGCGCGGGCGTCGCGGGGCGCCGCGCAGGGCGACCCGGCGCTCCCGCCCGTGACCCCGAAGACCGTCCGCCGCGTCACAGAGGCGCTGCACTCGGTGCGCGGCGCGGTGCGCCCGCCGCGGGGCGCCGCGCCGCGTGACGCGGCGCAGGGCTGCAGGCGGCGAGGACATCGAGCGGCTCGCGCAGAACTTCTACGGCGACGGCGCGCCCGGCCGCCCGCCCCGCGCCGGCGCCGCCGGCGCCCCTCCCGAAGGGCGCTCACGGGCGGGCGGGCGCAGGGTACCACGTGGAGGGGTACGTGCGCAAGCAGCGGGCGGCGGCGGCGGGGGGGGGCGGGGCGGAGGCTGGGCACGTCTCCATCGCGATCGGTGCGCCGGCCCCTCCGCTCTCCCGCCCCGCCCCCTCGCCCGACGCGGGTGCGGCAGAGGAGGACAGGGGGAGGGGCGAGCCCGAGGAGGGGGACAGCGACGAAGAGTCGGAGCAGAGTACCCCCCGCCCCGAGGAGCAGGAGATCGACCCCGAGGACCTCGGTGGGCCTACCCCCGCGCCGAAGCCGCGTACCCCTGACGCCTTCCCTCCCCCCTCCAAGACCCGGAGCCGGGTATGCCGATCCGGGGCCGCTACGAGCCGCTGCACGAGCGCCTACCCCTCGCGAAGACCACGCAGCAGGCGCAGGACGCCATCCACAACAGGTGTACCCCCCTCGCTCCCCGTACCCCCCCCCCCCGACGCTGATCGCCGTACCCCCGCCAGGCGGTCGAGCGTCTCGCCGGGTATCGTATCGGAGGACGGGATCACGGAGGAGGTCGCCGCGTACGTGGAGGCCGTCGGAGACCTGGGTTCGAGTCCCGCCGGGCCCCTTTTCCCTCCCGCCGGCGGCGCTGAGGCCGGGCGCCCCCCCGCAGGATTCGCGCACGACCAGGTCTTCCTCGCGCGGCAGCGGGTCATGAAGGGCGTGCGGGACGCCATTGCCGCCCGCGCCGAGCGTGCGCCCCGCCCGCCCCGCCCCGCCCCGCCCCGCCCTCCCCGGCCGGACCGCGCCGACGCGCCCGCAGACATGGACCCGCTCTGCGCGGTCTTCGACCACTACGAGCGCACCTTCGAGGCGGCGACGATCTGGCGCGACCTGATGCTCCAGTGGCAGCGCCGGGGCGCCCTCGGCCGCCTCCTCGTCGCCCTGGTCGCCCTCCTCGACTTCGTCTGCATGAGCGCCTTCTCGTACGCGTACAACTTCGTCGTCTCCGCCGTCCTCGGCGCCGTCGAGCGGTGGTACAAGAACACAAGGAAGGTCCCGCCCTGCTACGTCTGCACCGAGGAGGACCACACGGTCGTCAAGATCAACCGTGCGCTCGCGCCGTCTCGAGCTCGGGCCTCGCTTTGCGCCACGCGGCCGTGACCGTGACTTCCGGCGCAGACTGCGTGGACGGGAGCTGCATGTGCGGGCTCTTCCAGGTCTCCATCGAGCTCTACCTCTACGAGCTCATCTACATCGCCGCCGCCAACTTCCGCATGTCCTCCGTCCTCGCGTACTGGTTCCACACCTGCCACAAGGCGAGCCGGGCCCCGCCGCCCCTCCGCCCCGCCGTCCCTCCGTTCCGCTCGCTTCTTACGGGTCTTGCTTCGTTCGCTCGCAGCTGCTGCGGGAGGACCCGGGCGCGTGGGGCGAGCAGGTCATGGACATGGGCATGGGCGGCGCGATCACGCACCGGGGCGGCGGCGGCGGCGGGGGCGGCGGCGGCGGCGGCGGCGGGGGCGCGATGACGGCGCGGACGATGCGGTCCAAGCGGGCGACGCTGGGGGCCCTGACCTCCCGGGGGGCCATGACCTCCCGGACCGAGAAGGCGCGCCCGCGGCCGCCCTCGAGCAAACATAAATCCGTCTTCTAATGTCGACGTCAAACAGATCATGTCCAACCTGAAGGCGGCACTGACGGCGGGCAGCTACGTGGCCCAGGAGGTCAGCACCGGATTACGATAACATTCATCATACCGTTCTCTAAATTTCCGTTCGTTCGCAGGTGGCCTTCTGGCACACGAACTTCCTCGAGTCGAAGCGGCTCCGCGAGGCGAAGGCCTCCCAGCAGGACTACGTCACTTACGCTGGTGAGCAAATTTAAACCACGTAGGCTGACTAAGAGATCTTACTGGGGCTTGCTATGTTCAGACCTGCAGGACCTGTACATGTGCCCGGAGATCGTGTGGGGCGGCGACGGCCAGTGCGCCCCGCACGCCTGGAAGCGCCTCTCGGAGATCGCGGAGGAGGCCAGGAGGCGCAACCCGAAGCTGGCAAAGAAGGTGCGCGCCGCTGGCTCTCCCCGTCTAAGCTTCCGCCCCGCTGACGCGCTTCTTCTTTTCCTTCGTCTCTTTTCAGGGCGTCCACCCGCTGATCGGCCTCAAGACCTTCGGCGAGCGGTCCCGCAACCGGTGGTTCATCCCCGGCCTCTGGTCCATCCTCTACAACGTCTTCCCGTGCCTACACAACGGTGCATTCCTTGAGTTGCACGCGAAGCTTTCGCACTGGACTGAAATCCGACGTCGTCTTTCGTACGCCAGGGATCATCACGTTCACGCTGCACGTGATCTACACGTTCCGGCTCGACTGGTTCATCCTGGGCGCCGTCCAGGCCGCCTGCCTCTTTTTCAAGGTCCGGCCTTAGAGCTCTAATACGGAAATACGGATCTCTGAATAATAAGAGCTCCAATATTAGAGCTCCTTAGTAAGGTTGGGCATTTAAAGCCGTAGATCTAGACATGAATCTCGTTGTTGTTGTTGTTGTTGCTCGCGATCATCTCCGAACTCACTTGCGGCTTGCCAGTGCGTCGGGTGGCTGGCCTTCGCGCCCCGCATGAGCCGCTTCAAGTACACGATCCTCCGCATGGATTCCAAGGTGCGCCGGCCGCCCGGGACGGGACGGTTAGAGGTGATGTAGGACACCCAGTGCAAGCAAGCCGCGCGTGCCGGCCCGGGCACAGCCTAGCCTCAACTCTGCCGCCACACCCTAGCCACGTTAGCTATCTCTCTTAGCTATCCCTCTACGCGCGTTTACTCGCTTAAATCCCTGGTCGGGGCCCGTGGCCGCGTCCGCCCAGAGCTGAAGCCGAGAGCGTTCTCCGCAGATCCGGTCGCTGGACCTTGAGGCGGCCCGCCGCTCCTTCGTCCGCGCCGTGCGCCGCCGCCCGCATCCAACCAGCGCCGCCCGCGGCGTCGATTTCGACGTCCAAGCGCGACTCGCGCTGAAGGCTGCCCGGCTCGGGCCTGGGGCGCAGGTGGCGTGGGCGGCGGCGACGTTCACGACGGTCGTCATGGACCAGTACCTCATCTTCGACCGCCTCAAGGTCCGGATGCCGCTTTAAGTTTCCATGGAGCCGCGTAGTTAGTTTTCCTTCGGCTTCGATTCCCGTCTAACATTCTCTCAACAACGAGATCCAACAGCTAAGCTAAGCTAAGCCGTCCTTGCCTGATCATGAGTGAGCCTGGCCGTGTAGTGCCTCGCCCGCTTCTTCTTCCTCCCGCGGCCGTCCGAACGCTGAGAGTCTCTCGCCCGCCCGCGCAGACGTCGACGACGTTCCAGGTGGCGTGCGTCTTCCCCTACGAGACGCGGGAGCGATTCCTCCCCGACCTCTGCCCCGATGTCCTCAACAACCCCACCGTCAAGGTCCTCCGATTTGATTAGATTTGACACGAGGTTTTGTAGATCTAAATGTCATTTTTAAAATCTGAATGGCTGGCCCTTGCAGTCGTTCATCGAGGAGCGGCCGCCGGGCTCGGACGCCGTCGACAGCAGCCTGGTCCCCTCGCAGCTCCAGACCCTCTACTTCGTTTGTACGGAGGTGCGCGCAATATAAAATAATGAAAGGGAACAATATATATCTCAATCCGAGAAGCCGAACCGTAAGAGACAGAGCAGTTCTCTGGTCCCGCCTATCTATAGCTATCTACTCCCCCTCCATCTGTCCGTCTCACCTCCCGGCCTCGCCAGGCGGCGGCGGCGAACCTCGCCAAGGACGCGGACGCGCTGGCGACGATCCTCGCGCGCTTCGACGGGCTCTGCGCGGAGGTCAACGGCAAGAACGCGTCGGCGGCCGCCCTCCTCGGCGCCTTCTTCGCGTTGTCCGTCGTTTGTTTGCTTGATCTTTCTTTCGGCGAATTCTCGTATATACCATACGCTCTAAAATATATTCACAGTTTAGTTGCGTTCGCCTGTGCGCGCCTCCGCGTTCTTCTCACGCGATCCCGATCTCGATCTCGACCGCAGCGTGTGGACGCCCGAGGTGATACGCTTCACGGTCTCCTCGATGGCCGTCTACAACTTCGTGATCAACGTCGGCTCGTGGCTCTACGGCGTCGTCGAGGGCTACTCGTCCCTGACCTCGTGGGACGACGCCCGCCGCCACTTCCTCCTCGCCAAGATCCGGTGCGCTCTTATTATTAAAGCTTGCCTGAAATCCTAAAGCTTCTAAGCTATATTAATATTTAATGCGGACCGGAGCGGCTTTAAAGCTTCGCCGCCTTTTCCTCCTCGCCGAGATCCGGTGCGCGCGCCGAGAAACATCATAGATGCGTACCGGACCGGAGCGGCCGAGATTGGTGGTTACTCTATCAGCATCGTTAACTCCTGTTAACTCCATCAGAATATTATTAGCATTATAATTATGATACACTATTGTAACTATACGTATACGTTTTACATTCGCCACTAGGGGCGGCTCCAAAGCTCTGCCGTCGCGTTGCTCACTGGCCGTGCGCGCGCAGGTTCAAGGACCGGATCTGCCCCGTGTACCGGTGGGAGAAGAACCCGATGACGGGGCGCCCCGAGCGCGTCGTCATGCTGGACCGCGACAAGGAGCTCTTCTGGCGCAGGGTGCGCCGCGCCGCCTCCCGCCTCCATCCCGTTGTTCTCTTACACGATGTCGACGTCGAAATCGATCCCGCCGCAGTCGTGGGAGCTGTTCGTCGAGAATCTGAGGCAGCGGACGCTCATCACGGAGCGGGAGTCGCTGCGGCTCAAGCCTTGGTACAACCGGAAGGGACTGGCAGTGGACGAGCTGCCCGAGGACGGGCCGGCCAGCGGCGAGGCCGTCCGCCGCATCTGCTCGTACCTCTCGGGCCTGCGGATGGACCTGCCGCGCGTCTGCCCCTTCGAGCGGCAGAAGTCGCTCACGGTCCTGATACCCGCCGGCGAGGAGTTCGTCATGTACCAGACCAAGGATCTGCTCCAGTTCGACTCGTCGGGCATCTCCTGCCTGGAGCACATCATCCACAAGCGGCCCATCGAGTGGAAGGCCTTTCTGAAGGACAAGGCCGCCACCGCCGTCACGGCCGACCACAAGAGCACGCTCAAGCAGCTCGGCGAGGTGCTGGACTCGAACCTGCAGGGCGACCTCATCATGCTCTGGGAGCGGACGCCCCCCACGATCCGGGACCACATCCGGCTGTGGGCGTCGCTGCAGTACCAGCCGGTCTCGCGCACCGTCTACGGCGTGATGACCTACGTCGAGGCCTTCGCGGAGATGTGCGCGGCGCAGCACCCGACGTGGGACGAGGCGGACGTGGACGCGATGGTCTCCTCCAAGCTGCAGATCATCCTCGCGTACCAGAACTTCCAGGCGGCCAAGGAGTCCCACTACAAGTTCGAGGCCGCCAAGCAGTCCGGCACGCTCGACGAGCTCGAGGACAAAGGCGAGCGGGCTCGAGCGAGCGTGAACGTCCCCGCATTAATATTTCCATGGAAGAATTGATAAACCGAGCAGCTTTCAAGTTTAACGCTTAGATCTAGGGAGCTTTAAATTTCCCCGCCCGCCTCACTTTCTTGCGCCGCAGGCGTGGACGTGGACAAGATGGAGGAGGCGGCGCAGAAGTACAAGGACCTCTGCTTCATGCTCACCGAGTTCCCAGCCCTCCGCATCGTCTACATCGAGAAGCAGGCGCGCCCGCCCGTTCTTGAACCTTCTTTGATGTTAGTTAGTAGTGGCTTTGACGCCGTTATGCCTTGTGGGCGTCTTCATCGAGAAGCAGGCGCGCCCCAGATCTAGATTTAGTCGACTTCGTTGGCTTGCACGCGACGCGTTACAGGGCGGCTCGGTCTATAACATAACATAACATATAACACATAAATTGATTTCGTTTCTCACTTCCTAACTGTTTGGTCGGTTGATTGATTGCAGGGCGGCTCGGTCTTCTCGGTGATGATCGGGCACCGGAGCGCCCTGGGCGAGGAGGGCGAGACGCTGGCGCCCAGGACGCCGCGGGCGGGGGCCGGCGGCAAGCGCAAGTCGCTCTTCTCGACGGACCGCGAGCGCACGGACGCCTTCCCCGACGTCGTCGAGCTCGGCCGCCTCAAGGTGCTTTTAATTGAATGCCTTCTTATACGCCGTTGTAATTGAACAATAAGCAACGTTAACTAGAAACGTGCTTTTTGACGGGGCTCTGATTTAATCTCGCGCGGCAGCTGCCCGGGGAGGTGCTGCTGATGTACCCAAAGGGAGAGAACCAGAACCACACGCTCTCGTTCTGCATGGACCAGGTCATCCAGACGCTCGACTCGAACCAGGACTGGTTCGTCGAGGAGTCCTTCAAGACCCCCGCCGCCCTCCAGCACTTCAACGACCCCCGCTGCCGGGTGCGACGCCGAACGCCGTCGATCTCGACGCTTCTTTCGCCGTTCTTGACGCGTTTCTCGGCGTCAGATCATCGGCTTTCCCGAGGTGGTCTTCACCGAGTCGTGGAACGTCGTGGGGATCATGTCGGGCCTGCAGGAGCGCATGTTCAACACGCTCACGCAGCGCGGCTACGCCTTCCTCGACATCCGCAACCACTACGGCCACCCCGACTTCCACGACGCCTACTTCGTCCGCCAGTTCGGCGGCCTCTCCCACACGCACTACGTGTCGGAGGACATCTTCCAGGGCTACAACGTCAACCTGCACGGCCAGCGGATCGTGCAGGTCGACTTCATGGAAGGCGCCAAAGCCCGCGACTGCTCCATGCTCGCCACGACCAAGTTCCAGAGCAAGATCTCGCAGGGCGCGGCGCAGATGGGCCTCTCGCGCGAGTACGCGTACATGCTCAACGCCCGCAACATCGGGCCCATCAAGCGGACCTTCCTGTACAACACGACGATCGGACCGTTCCTTGGCGCCGGCCTCGTCGTCAAGCTCGCCGTCTTCGCCCTCTCCATCTGCCGCCTCTCTCTCTTCCTAGCCATTCGTTCCATCAACGCGCCTGTGACGGTGTTCCTCCCGTTCCCGTGGACGTGGCAGCTCGGCTGGTTCCTCCAGATGGGCATCGTCGAGCTCCCGCCCTTCTTCCTGGAGCTCTCCACCCAGAAAGGGGTCGTGTACGGCGTCTGGTACGCGGCGACGTCCCTCATCCCGCTCGCCTTCTACTCGGTCTTCCACCACATCACGAAGGCGTCGGGATTCCTCGCCGGCCTCAAGTCCAACGCGGCGTACATCCCCTCCGGGCGCGGCTTCGGCCTCACCCACGAGAACCTCAACACCCTCGTGCGTCGTCGCCCTCGCCTCTCTTACTCTTCTGCACCACTAACTACTCTTCCTCTCGCTCAGCTTGACGCCTTCTGGGACTCGCACTTCCGCTACGCGTTCCTCCTCTTCGCCTTCACGTTCCTCTCCCTCATCCAGGAGGGCATCGACGCCGCCTTCAAGGGCGGCCTCGTCTCCGCCTTCTTCGTCTTCGGTGACTTCTTACTTGAGCTTTGATTAATTTCTTAGGCTTTCTGATTGATTTCTTAAGCTTCCTTACCACGCGTCGTTGATTAATACCTTTAAATCTTGCTTCTGGTTTCTCACTGCTTTATTTCTACGCTGTCGCATTTGTTTTCTTACTGTTGTTGGGATCGCCCCGCCAGCGTCCTGCTTCATCGTGGTCTTCCTCTTCAACCCGGGCTGCTTCCCCTTCGGCGGCTTCTCCATCACCAACGTCCGCGCCATGCACCGCGTCGACATGTCCTCTTTCTTCCGCTTCAAGGTTCAATCTTCCACCCTCGCTGCTTCCTTCTTGCGATCGTTTACGTCGCCGCCAGCTCCTCCCGCCGCCCTTCCGCTTCTCACGCATCTACACGGGCAACCACATCACGACCTGGTCCAACTTCCTCTTCCAAACCGCGCGGGTGAGTGAGTGAGAATCGGATGCCAACGCTTCTTGCACTGGTTTTCGTGTTGCTTTAGATCACCTCGCGTCAATCTTCTTCAGTTAACTTTCGATGTCGCCAGGGCATGCACGTTACGTTCTTCTACGTCAACGGCGTCTTCCAGATCGTTGTCGGCATCGTGGCCATCATCGTGCAGGCGCGCGAGCTCTGTCCCTCGTCGCCCTGCTTTCTCGCCCTTGTCTTCGAGTTTCTGATCGATTCTGCAGCGCCTCCTCTCGGACATCTTCCACATCCTCTTGCTCTTCCACCCGCAAGGTTCGTTTGCAGTCGCGGTCATCTATGTGCACGGGTCCTTCACACACGCGCGCATCCTCCGCCGCCCCAGTCCCAATGAGAGAACTAAAACTAGAACTAGAACTAGCGACAAATAAAATCATAGGGGGTAACTATCGCTGGACGGTCTACTTCGTGAGCTATAAATTATTCGGGTAGTTAGTTCGGGGAGCTGGCGCGCGCGCGCGCGATGGGCTCCGGCGCCGGTCGCTCACGCCTCGGCCGGTCGCGTGCGCGCGCGCTGTACAGGCCCCGGCTCGAACCAGATATCTCTAGCATATCAGAATCAGATATCTCTAGCATACGATCTTGGCAATAAACGCTGCGTACAAGCTATATATAACGCGGCCATCTTCGCGCGCGCGCTGTGCAGGCCCCGGCTCGAACCAGTACGTGGTGGCCGAGATGGGCTTCCCGAAGATGGCCGAGCGCACGGGCGTCGTCATGCGCGAGCTCGGAGGCATCAAGGACGAGATGGGCAAGGTGAAAAGCAATAGATATCCATAATTAAACTGTAAACGCGGCCTCTAAACTATATCTGTTAACAGCAATGAACTATAACTAACTGTAACCTGCGCTCCATGAATAACGATAAACCGCGATGAGAGCCTAGGCCTGCTTCTTTCGCGCCGCGGCCTCGCTGACGCGCTCCTCGTCGTCCCTCCGCGCCGCGGCCCGCAGCTGACGGCGTACTCGACAATGGACATCCGCGTCGACAACATCGAGCGCAAGCTGATCCTGTCCGAGAAGGCGCGCTGCTCGCGACGCTCCTCCTGTTTAGAATGCCCAATTGCAAGCGGCGTTGCTTAAAGCAAAGAAAGGCTGGGCTCCCTTCCTGACTCGTGGGCGCAGACGGCGGACGCGCTCGACGGGGACTGGCGGCGGACGCTGCGCGATGCGGAGCGGAGCAAGTCGGGCTCGTTCGGGGCCGGCGTCGCGCCGGCGGCGGCGCTGCACCCGTCGGCTCCGTCGCTGAGGAAGCGGGCCGTCAACGTGAACGGAGGCGGCGGCGGCGGCGGAGGAGAAGGCGCCGTGTGGGATCGCTTCAAAAAGGCGTCGGCCGAAGACGGCGCTGCCGCCGGCGCCGCCGCCGGCTGGGGCGGGGAGGACGGCGCCGGCGCGTCGCGAAACGTCAGCGGCAAGTCGGCCAAGAGCGGGCGGCGCATCGCATTCTTTGGCGACGGCGGTGGCGGCGACCCCAGCGACGGCGACGCCGGCGGCGGCGCCGCCAAAGGCGATTCGAATTCGAGGCCCGTGGCGGCGGGAGCGGCGGCAGCGCCGAGGCGGGCATTGCCGGTGCCGGCGGCGGCGTCGCCCGAAGTCAGCGACGTCGAGACGCTGGACATGGCCGGCCCACCGTCCGCTTTCCCACTTTCCCAGCCGTCCGCTCCATCCGCCCCGGCGGCCGCTCCGTCGACGTCCGCCTCGCCCGAGGCCGGGGGCGACCGCTTCGCGGCGATGCTGGCGAGCCTTCGGGCGCGAAAGGAGGCGAGGTCCGGCGCCTCTGGCTCCATCGAAGTCAAGGTTCGAATTCGCAGCCTTTTGCCGCAGTTGATCTCCAGGTTCTAATTATAGTATTACCTGGGATCTTTCTTCTTGGTCCTTGTGCTGAGCCTCGATCGATCTAGATCTCTAGATCTCGAGATCTCGCGCTGCTCTTCTTAAGCTTGGTGCTGCTGACGCGTTGCGTTGTTGCCTTCAGGACGCCAAGTCCGCCTCTGGCTCCGTCAAGGTTCGAATTCGCAGCCTTAAGCTTTTGCCGCAATTAGTCTCTAGGTTCTCATTGTATTATTATTACTCGGGTTCTTTCTTCTCGGTTCTTCTTCTAGCAGGCTAGCAGGCTTCTTGTAGTCCCAAGCTCTTCTTCGCGCTGCTGACGCACGCGCTGCGCTGCGCTGCGTTCAGGACGGCAAGTCCGCTTCTGGCTCCGCCAAGGGCTTCGACGCCAACGAAGACGAAGGCGGAGAAGGAGGACAAGGCGGCGCGACGGCGACGGCGGCGACGACGAAGTCCAAAGAGGAGGAGAAGCCGGCGGGGCGCGCCGCCGGCGCGGCCGCGCCGAGGCCCGCCTCGACCGCGTCGTTCAAGCTGTCGCTGGGCCAGCTCGTCGAGTCGGGCGAGTCGTTCACGAAGAAGAAGCAGCAGCCGCGCCCGACGCCGCAGCAGCTGTGGCGCACGCTCCGCGACGCCGTCGCTCGGTCCGAGCCGCGGATCGGCCTCCGCGGCGCGCGCCCGCGGCGCCCGGGGGGCTTCGCCGCGATCGCCTCCTCGTGGGTCCGGTCCAGCGCGAACGGGACCTTCAAGGGCTCGGCCAAGGGCAAGGGGTTCGCCAAGCGCTCGACGGGGCGGCGCGCCGACGACTTCGGGAAGGGCGGCGGCTCCGAGGCGCGAGGCCGTACGAAGGAGGCGCGTGAAATTCGCGTCGGCCGCGCTGTTTAATTTGTTGTAATAAGCGGCTCGCCCCTTTTCTAAAATCGGTTCGTCGCAGGCGGTGCGGGGCATGCTCCGGCAGTCGATCCGGCAGACGATCCGCAAGGTTTTCGATTTCCTATCTCGATTCTCTCATTGATCTGCGGTGTTTCTAATGAAGAGTCGCCTTCAGGAGCGGGACGCCGAAATGGAGGCGGAGGCAGCGGCCGAGGCGGCGCTGGCGGAGGCGCGGGCGCGGGAGGAGGCGGCGGCAGCGGAGGCGGCGGCGAAGGCCGCAGAGGATGCCCCGAAGGAAGGGCCAGCGAAGGCCGAGGCCGCTGCTGCTGCGCCGGTGAGCCTAAGACGCGCCCGAGCCTTAGACGTTGGGCCCCCGGCTGAACGCTCTCCGTGGCCGCTCGATCCCGCCCTTCAACTAAACCTTCCGCGCCCGAGCTCTAAACTTTGGGTCCCTAGCTAGAGCCGAACGCTCGCCCCCAGAGGGGCGAGCCCGCGCCCGCCTGCCCTGGTCTCGCGGCGCCTGACTTAAGAGCTTCCTTTAGCTTCTATAGGCCTCATTAAGCTTCTTTAAGCTTCTTAAGAGCTCTTTAAAGGCGTCCTTGAGCTTCTTTAAGCTTCTTCTTCGTCTCGGGGGCCCCAGCTTCACGGCGCGCGCGTCTTCACGGCCCCAGCATACCGCCCTTAAATAAAACCTTCCGCGCCTGAACCTTAACGTTTGGTCCCTAGCTATAGCTGAACGCTCGCCCCCAGAGGAGCGAGCCCGCGCCTGCCTGCCCCAGCTGGCTTCACGGCGCGCGCGTCTGACTTTGATGGTGCGGCAGGCGAGCGTGCAGGCGCTGCTGGCCGCCCTCGACGCCGCCGTCTCGGAGGTACCCCCCCCCCCCTCCCCCCTCATCCCCCCCCCCCAAGAGCGGGGACATAGGACGCTACGAGCGCACGGCACTCTGAACCGCGTGTGTCTGTGTTTGTGCGCCCTGCCTGACTGAGGCGCGCCCTCTGTTCCGCAGGTCACGGCCGAGCCGGTGCCCGAGCCCGACCCGGAGCCCGGGCTCGAGGGCGACGCGGGGGCCGGCGCCGGCGTCGGCTTCGGGTTCGCGGCGTCGCTGATGCGCGCCCGCTCGCCGCCCGGATCCGCGGCGGCGGCTGCGGCGGCTGCCGGGGACTCTGGTGGGCGTCCTCTCTTCGGGCGGCGCTCGATGAGTCCAGTGGGGGACCGGGACGGGGACGGGGGCGGGCCCGCCCGCCCGCAGTCCGTCCTGGGCCGCTTGGGTACTCGGGTCGCTGCGTCTTCGACGTCGACGCCGCTGCGCCCCGCGACGGCGGCCGCGCTGCGGCCCGTGACCCCCGCCGAGAAGCTGCTGGAGGCAGAAGCCTCCGCCTCCTCTGTCGGCGACCCGCTCGGCGGCCGCCCCGGCTCCGCCCCCACCTTCGGCCGGCGCGCCGTCGCTGTCGGTGCCGGCGCCGGCGCAGCGCCGGCCGTGGCGGCCTCGCCCTCGCCCTCGCCCGCGCCCTCGGCGGTCGCGGGGTACACGCCCTCGATCCAGGAGGGCGCGCGGAAGGGCCGGCCGGCCTCGGCCGCCCTGCGCCCGGGGTCGGCCGCCCTCGGGAGGCAGCCGCAGTCGCGGCCCCAGTCCGCGAGCCTGGGCGTACCCCTCCCGGAGCAGGCCGCAGCGGCGCCGGCGGCGTCGACTTCGACGCCGGCCGCGGCCGGCGCGCGCGGGCGGGCGGCGAGCTTCGCGGGGAGCGCGAAGGAGGACGGCGACGACGACATCGACGTCTCTTTCGCGCCGGAGCCCGCCAGAGTTTAGAAAAAGGAAGATGTGCAGATGTAGTCTAGCTATAGGTCTGCGGCTATAGGTCATTATTATACATACGCATGTACGAGCGATATCGAGAGGCCTCCTTCGTCCTGGCCCACTGCCAACGTTAATTTATAACCAGAATTCGAAATGGCACCCGATCGCGAGCCCGTTGCTTGCCGAGGTTAACGTTACAATAAGAAGTTAATATTGGCCACATTCGGTCAGCCCGCCGCGGCCGTGGTCTTCCGCTAAATTTGCTTAGATATGCGCATGCTGGCTAGGGCTTGTACGTATATCTGCGCCCCCTTGGCAGCCAGCGCCCCCGCCTGCGCAGTGCTGGTGTCTATAGCTAGAGACTGAAATAATGCATTTATTCGCATTTATTGGGCCACATTCGCCGAGTCGGAAATAATGCGAATTCGAATGGGTTACGGGGCCCTTCGATCGCGAGAGGGCGGTATACGTAGGCCGGGCCTAGCCATATAGGAGGAAATATAAAAAGACGTCCGGATCCGAAAAATATCAGGTTTTTTTGAGAGACTACGGTGGGGCGAACCCCCCGTAGGTAGTGATATTAAGGACAACAAAGCAAGCACAAATATCAGTGGGCCGGCGCCGCATGCTAAGCTACGGAATGCTAATTATATAGTTATACGCTGCGCACACGAATATAGTACACAGCTGCAGGCCTAGGACGTCGCGCGATCGTCGCCACAAAATGACAGAACTTCGGAAGCACAATTGCAACGACGTCGACGTCGACGTCGGAAGCACAACGACGTCGGTCTTGATCATGCACATGATCATGATCGTGAATACAATTACACGCGGGCCGAGACAGCCGGTACCGGTGGCGGCGCCGGCGCGACGTCGACGTCGACGGTGGCCATATGCTTGGACTGCGCCGGCTTGCAGCTGTGGACGTCGTCGTACGAGCTAGCGCTGCTGTCGACGGAGATGGAGACACTCTGCAGGGAGGCAGGCTTGACGAAGTCGCTGCCTTGCGATTGGTACGTTGCTGGGCCGGCGCCGGCAGCCTTAAGCTTCCGCCCCGTCGACACGCCGCTCCGCTTGCGCTTCATGCAGTACACCGTCGTTCCGATGGCGGCAAGGAGGACGGCACTAGATGAGAGAGTTTTCGTTAGTGTGTTGTGACGCTTTGTAGTTGGAGACAAAACACCTAGACGGCGCACCCTCCAACTCCGCCCCCGATGCCCGCCGCGAGAGCCACAGTATCTGCAAATTAAAGACACGAGAAATGAGATGTATAGAGAAAAAGAAAAGAAGAGTGAGCCCAGGCGCACTTGAACTTGAGCCGGCGCCGGAGCTGGGGTTGTTGTTGTTGTTGCTGCTGTCTGTAGACGACGTCTTCGAATTCTGAACTGTCCAGGCGGGGCGGTCAGGGAGGAATATTGTTGCTTTGAGGCCCAAGAAATCGGAGTTGTCCGCGATGGATTTTGTCGTGCTCTCAACTGCCTCTACGGTGTTGTCGTCATATGCATTTGAAGCGATTGTGATTATTGTGCTCAACGAAGATGCCTTGATGTCGGCGACCTGCGATTGCGCCATCATAGCTTAGTCTATTGACAAGCGAACGAGCTGAATGTTCGGATGAATGCTGGCGCACGTTCCAGACTTCATAGGTGGAGAGCTTCCCGCCGGACCGCTTGGCGAACTCGGCGTAAACAATGTCCATGGCCTTCTCTTTCGATCCGCATGCAGCCACAAAGTCGGTGTACAGCAGCGGCATGGCGATTGTCGAAATTGCTGCAAGCCGAAATCGCACGCATCATGATCAGCAGTTGGATACCGAAAGAACGAGTCATGATCATCTGCTTCGTAAGCATATAATTACCTGGTATGTAGTAAGTGTACTTGGCACCATTTTTAGTACAGGTGCCGGAGTACGAGGTAAACTCTCCGGTGCCGGTTTTTCTGCAGTCTTTCGAAAAGATCGCATTTGTCGCGCAGGTGTCGGGTGTTTTCAGTGCTTCGCATGTCGAGGCCAGAGGAAGATGCCAGCTTATGCTTCTCTGTGCGGCGATATGTAAGTTTTATATATATATATATATTCAATCTCGAGCGGCGAATGGAGAATATTAATGCAGATTACGTGCCTGAGCAGCCGGATTCTTATTCACGCTGCTTGGGATCTTATCTGTTCAGAGCAGCAAAGAATGAATACAAGATCAAGATCTTTACAAGAGCACTGTCGGATTAACAGCTTACAAGAGCCACCGGTACCGGTGCTTCCAGGGTTTGCAGAGCTCGCGCTGCCGAGTGTCATATACGGGTCATCTAATAGTAATCGTGCCATGCGCATGCGTATGTCAGGTGGCTGATATCAAACATGTACATTTAATTTACGACATCATGCGCGCACCCAGAGGGCAACGCTCGCCAGTGTTGCACTCCTGGCCAACGGTGCCAATGTCCTTGCAAGTTTGAATTCCGTTAAATGTGTTGCACTCGGTCGCGTCTTCCACGTACACGCCTGGTTGAGTCTGATAAGTCTTCAGAGTGCCTCCCGCGCACCAGTCATTCTTCCGCTCCTGCAGGTATGCTCGCGTGGGACATTCTGATTGCGCGCCGTGATTATGGTCAGCCGCTGCGAGTCGTGGGCAGCGCCGCTAGGCTAAATTGGATGGCTGACTTGCGCACTACAGGCTTGGTACGACACTTTGACTTGAAAGGTGGCAGTGTTCATCCTTGAATTCAAATTCTTAACACGAAGTGCAACCCTGAGATCGCCGAGTTGTTCGTTACGTTCTGCGTTCGCGCCAACGTTGCAGATCAATATCTACATATAGAGTAAGGGGGGGTGGTGACTTCGGAATCAAGAATAAACCTACCGTCACACAGGTTGGACGACGCCACGTGTCCCTTGCTCGAACAGGACGCCCCAGAGCAGGTTCCTGAAGCTGTAGTTCCCGTTTGTGTCCCGTCCCGTTTATAGATTGTCAAGCTGTACTCAAATTTATTATCGAGTGCCGATCTATCGCCCTGCGAATGTACATGTACACATCATAATCATGATCAGTAGCAAGCGACCGGCTGAGGCCGCGCTTTTGTTTTTAATTTGCAAGTCAAATCAAAAGCTGTTCACCACGTCCATGTCTTGGATGTAGAATCGCAGGATTTTGCGCAGGGTCGACGGAGCGTTAAAGTTGAAGATGTCCACGTCGCCTGCGTAGCTCACGTACTCCTTGGCGGTGTTGACGTACGCAAGCGTGTGCGTCCGGGTCTCGGCAAGAACGCTTGCAACGCCTGCCGTAAAGAGCACTGCGGGCACGCGACGATATCGATCGATATATATCGCAAGCAACTTTGGTATGTGCAGGATCTCGTACGCGTGCGCACCAAAAGCAATGACGAGGAGTCGAATTTCCGTTCTCATGCGCATGGTCGTTGAGTCGTGGATTTTCGTCGAGCTGCTGATTATGAAAGGATACGTAATTATAAGCGCCGCTGAGCGTCCGACCGCTACCACGGACTCCGGCCGCGGGAGCTCACGTCCTACTACGTATACGGACTCGCGATATATCGACGCCGTGACGGTTGATCGAGGCTTGGAATTGTACGCCGTCACTGATGGTGGACTTGCGCATGCAATTGCAATTGCTCGTCCGGTCAGTCACTGAATTCGATCGCACTGCGGCGCTGGCACTGCCACTGGGCCAGGCTGCGCGCATGCGCGACAGGCTCGAGCTCTGCGCGGGCACTGCTGATCATGACTCATGACTGAGATGATGACTCAGAGTCATGAGTGCATAATTATAATCGTGCTGCATGTTGCCAACTTGCCATCATTGCCATGCCAGCCTGCCCGGCGGCCACTTCTGCCAGCCATGCGCATATGCCAGTATATATGGGGTCAGGTGATCCTAGGCCTGATTCGAATTCATGACCCCGGCCCTGGGCCGGCGGCCCGCGGCCGCCGGCCGGCCCAGGGCCCCAGACTTGAACTTAACTTGCGACTGTTGATACTGATAATATTAATTGTAATTTGGCGTTGCCGGCAACTTGCCAGTATACTAGTGTTGTCACGGTGCCACCCGCCCATGGCCAGGCTAGCGCTAGCCTAGTAGTGGCAGCCTACGTATATATATACACTGGCAGGCCCGGGCTGGCAGGCTGTGGCAGGCTGGCAGCCTGGCAGCACTCACTGCCACTCTGAGCCCACTCAGTGACAGGCAAATTATGGCAATACCGGCGGCGTTATACCGCTCCGACAAGCTCCTACTATAGCGAGCCTCCTAGTAGCCACCGGGCGCATGAATCATCCAGATTCATCCTTCGCCAGCTGGCAGACGTGACATGCGCGTGACGCACGCATAATAATTTCTGGTAAGCTTCATTTTTTCCCGTCACGCCTGTTCGCCCTCGAGCTTTCACCTTCACGTGTTCGAGCTTTCACCTTCACGTGTCCAAACACGTGCACAGAAAACCAGAAAACCAAAGTCGACTCGCGATCGAAGTTCATCGAATCGAAGTTCATCAAAGCTTCGCAGATCAAAGCATCTAGAACTTCGGAAGTTCATCGAAGCTTCCGAATTCGAACTTCGGAATCTTCCGATCCGAATTCGAAGTTCGTCGAGCCTTCCTTCTAGATCTGCGCTGCTGACTGCGCATGCATTCAAGTTATACTGCATATGCCCCGCCGGCGCCGGCCGCCCGCGCCGCGGCCGGCTGCCGCAGCAGTGCCCAGCTGCAGGCTGCAGGCTGCAGGCTGCATCGAATCCATCGATCACTGCAGCCGCAGCGGCAGTGCAGCCCGCACTGCCGCACTGCGGCAGTGCGGCTGTGCCCGCGCGGCCCCGCGGCCAGGCTGCGCGGCTGCTGAGCCAGTGGGCCTGCGCATGTACTACTAGTAGTAGGCCATGGCCAGGGCCGCCAGGCTGCCAGGCTGCAGCCTACATGCGCAGGCTGAGCCCCCCGCGGCCAGGCTCAGTGGCTCACTGGCTCATGCATATGATCATGATTAGCGGCCGCGCAGGCGGCGCAGCCTGGCACAGCGGCCCACAGCCTGCAGCTGGCAGTCACTGAGTGGCGCTGTGATTATGTGCACGTGGCATTATCGGTATCACCGGCGTAGCCTAGTAGTACTGCCGTGGTCTTGAAATTGAAACCGCCGCGGCCGTCCGGGCCACTGAGCCAAAAATGCCGACGTCGACTCGCGTTGACCCGTTCCGAAGTTCCAACGGCTTGCCACGTAAACACTGTATACGATGTATCATGTATGTAACACTGTATATATACGATACAAATACTTTTTTAAAATACACTAGTACTAGTACTGTGAACGGCACTGCGCGTCTTTGCTAGGTCACTGTGAAAGGATGATAATGTACATGTACAAGGAGGGCCGGCGTCAATTGCGAGTCCTGGCGCTGGCCCCGGCGCCTCTTGCAGGGGCTGCAGCTGTGCAAGTGGCATGAGCCACGGTCCAAGGAGGGCGAAAGGGCGAAAGGGCGAAGCACACTCTAGCTGACCACGTCTATCGACTTCTATCTAGATCTGAATTCGAAGGCATGCATGCTCGGTTGGGAGCGAGGCCTATAGCTAGGCCTAGGGTTTGAAACGTTAACTAGCCTGTCGTCGACATCAATCGATTTGATATCGAACGCTGGGGTAAAGAGCCGATCAGGAGTCGAACTGGAGCCGGTGCGGGGCGAAGAGGCCGCGGGAGGGGTGCTGGGGCGAGCCCGGCGCGGGAAGGCCCAAGGCCGGGCGCTCGGCAAGCGTACCCGGGACGGGCCCGGGCACGGAGGAGCGGCGGTACCCCCCGCCCCCGCGGAGGAGGGAGTCGGCCGAGGCGGGGTACCGGAACGGCGCCTTCTGGGGGCTCGGCGTCCAGTTCTGCGGGGGAGGGGTACCGGTAAGAACGAGTAAAGAAGGGGGAGGGGTAGCGGGCGAACGCACGTTCAGAACGGCGCTGGGCGGAGTCGATGCGCGGCGCTCGGCGGGCGGGTACAGCTGCTAATCGAGGCCCCGATCAGAGAAAGTATAGGAGAGGGGTACGTGTGCACGCACGCCGGGCCCGGCCGCGCCGCCGGCTTCCGGGGCAGAGGCGCGTCGCAAAGGCGTGAGAAGGTGCGGGGCGCTCGCCGGAGGGTCCTGCGCCCGGATCAAATTTGATGTGTGGGGGGCGGTGGGGGGTAGAGGCTCACCGGCGTTGTGGAGGGGGTAGAGAGGTCGTCGGCGGGGGAGAGGGGCAGTTCGGAGTGTAGGGTACCCAGGAGATCGTCGAAGGACGTGAGCAGGAGGCGGGGGGTACGCGGTGGGCCGTAGAGGCGGACGGCGGGGGTAGCGGGACGGTTGGCGAGGCGGGGGGCGGTACCCAGGGCACCGGACGCCGCCGGGAGGCTGAGGGGGCGCCGGAGGGGGTTACCAGCGTCCAAGCCCGAGCCGGGTACGCGAATATGAGGGGCCGGAGTCTCGCTACGGCGGCGGATGCCGTCGCCCGCCCCAGCGGCGGGCGCTCCGGACTTGAACTTGGCGACCTGCATGTCGTGCGCGGGGTACGGCTCCAGGGGGTACGGGATACGGGCGCGGAGGCTCGGGTACGGCGTGCCGGCGGCGCCGACGCCGGCTCCGCGGTCCGATTCGACGTCGACGTCGTCGGAGCCGGGGAGGGGCCGGTGGAGGGGGAGGGCGAGGCGGGCCGGGGCGGCCGCGACGGGGACGGGGGCGGGCGGCCCGCCGTACGCGTTCAGGACGCTGGCGGCTGCGAGGGCCGCTTCGATTTGCTGCGGAAAGAAGCGATTAGCGGTCATTATCAGGCGGGGCGGGGATCCGGAGCAGGCTGACCTGTCGGGCGTGGCTGGTGATGCGCCGGGGCCGAGGGCGGTACCACGGCCTCGCCTCCGGACTCTCCGAAGGCTCTCGGTCCGGGTCATCCGAGTCCTCAGAGACGGACGAGGAGGACGCGGGCCGTCGTGATGCCGGCTGCGGTTGCGGTTGCGGGTGCGGGTGCGGTTGCTGGCGCGTCCCGTGCACGCCAGCGACCGCGTTCAAAGGCGCCGGCGTCAGAGGCGAGCCTGGAAGGCCCGAAGAGTACGAAGATGGCACGCGGAGAGGCCCGGCGGCGCCACCTGGTCGCACGCGCGCTGACACGTCAGATGCGTATACGTACGTGACCACTTCGAGCGAGCGCGTGCGCCGGGCCGGGCTCGGCGGGGCGTCTTATTCGAGGCTCTGGGACACTCAGCATACGCTGCGGACCTTTGGGAGAGGCGGGAGGAGGGTGGGATGCCGGGGCCCGGAGTGCCGGCTTTGCGAGTCCGTCACTGGCCACCCTCCGGCCGGCGCCCTCCAAATGTCTCCTCCGCTCTGTCTTCTTAGAGTACGCCCACGACTCTGGCGCATGGGATGGCGAGCCGCGTCGGGTGCTTGACGCGTTGACGTCTGCGCGCGCCAGGTCACCGCGGGCGGTCATGATCAAGCGCGGCCGCCGCTGCGGCGGGATGACCGCTTGCAAACCTGAGAGCACTTGGACCTGCTCTAGAGCTTGCTGGCGTGCCCTGCTTCCCGCTCCCGCGCCCATCTTGAAGTCGACGTACGCGCGTCTGCTACAAGTGCTGCAGCTGTCACATCGGTCCCGTGCGATCACATCGTGCCTTGCTGGCTCAGCTGCGGTTGCAACTTCTGCAAGAAGCGCGAGTTCGACCACTTCTTATATGCGTGCGCGCGCGCGTTCGGGGGGAGGTACAGGGAAATGGCCATGCGGTCCGAATAGAGCTGGATGGGGTAACATTGGGGTCAACAGCGATCGATGCTATGAGCCGGATCCGGAGCGCGTGCGCACAGTCTAGAACTGCGGCGCCGGCAAGCGCTAGCGCGACTCAGCTGCAGCGCGAGACGTGGGCGCGCGCGGGCCGGCGCGGCGCGGCGCGCTACGCCCCAATCGACCTTCGCTTCGTTCGAAGCATTCAGCAGCTTGCGGCGCTATGCGCTAGCTGGCCAGCAGAGCGCTGCACTGCATCAGCGTCATAAATGGCGATCTGGATAGAGAGCTGATCTGCCAGGCGGTGCCAGCTGCAGCGCCCACTGCGTGCCACTGGGCTGCCAGGCTGGCCACCAGCTGGCGAAAAAAAGAGCTCATGTGACTGCCCCAATTCATAGCTCGCGGGCTGCTGTTCGGCAGGCCAACGGCGCCTCTCGACCTTTAGCTAACTACGACTATCTGACGCTGTCTCCTAGCTGCTAGCACCTACGCCTACCTAGAGGTCTTCAACTGAAGCCGCTAGGGGGTTTCGAAGCCCGAAACTGCGTCCTATAAATCTAACCCAGGTCCGTTGAAAGACATGATGAAGCATGCTCTGCCACACCCGTCAGCTAGGCGCTGCTGACTTATAATAAACACGAAACGTCCTCTGCTGGGTGCGACGTTCGGAGTGGTTTGAAGCGAGAAAAGGCGGCGGCGAAACAAACGATTGCTTGGGTCCGACAAATCTATCGCAGAAAAAGAACCGAGGCCGAAAAGAGTTCGGCGCGGTCCAAGGAACGAGAATATGAGACAAAGTGAGTTCGGAAGTTGGCTCAAGGACTCAAGTCGAGGGAACGGAGGAAGTGCCGGCGTGGGCGGCGCCCGAAGGGACGGCCGCGGCCGCTGCGACGGGCACGACGGCGGCGGGGGCCATGGCGGGGGGTACGCCGTCCGCGAAGTGGGGAAGGCGTCGGGCCCGGAAGGCGGCGACCAGGGCGGAGCGGGCGGGGGGTACGGAGGCGAAGGGGGAGTACAGGCCCTCAGCGATATACGAAAGGCCGGCCTCCCCGCCCCCCGACACGATGCACCACTCGATCAGCTGCGCGCCGCCGCCGCGGTAAGCCGCCCGCCAGAGGGGGTACGGCCGGCAAGGAAGGGGAGGGGGTACAACGTGCCTGCATGAGCTTGTCCTGCGTGGCGAACGTAGCGAGGAACGAGGCGGGCTCGGCGGAGCAGCGCGCGACAAGCGAGCGAGCCGCCGCCCACGCCAAATGAATGTCCGTGTGTTGCTGCGAGCGGGCGGTGAGGGGGGTACGCGACATCGCGAGAGGCGCGGGCGGGGGTACCAGGATGCAGGCGCAGGTCCAGAGGTCGAACACGGAGCGCGTGTCCCGCGCCACCAGCCGGCAAGCTGCCTCGATTCCCAGCAACGCCATACCCCGGACCCGCTCTGGAAGGCGGGAGGGGGTACGTCAGCGCGACCGCGGAGGGGGTACGGGCGCGCAGGGGGTACGGGCGCACGGGCGACGAGGGCGGAGGCGGAGAGGGAGGGGGACCCCGCCGCGTCCTCCCACGGCATGGCCTCCTCCTCGGGCGAGGGGGGTACGCCCTCCGCCGGCGGCTCGAGGAATGTCGCGTGGAGAACGAAGGCGTCCCTTTCGGAGAGCGAAGCGGCGCGCGCCGCGCAGCCGGCCGCCATCGTGCGGAGGGGGGTGTCGTCCACTCCCTCCGGCATCGCCCGCCGCAGCTCGGCCTAACGTTCGCGCGCGCGTGAGGTGCGGGGGGGGGTACCGAAGCGAGCGGGTTCGGAGGGGGTACGCACGACGGCGAAGTCAAGAAGGGCGCGGGCGGCGTCCCCCTGGCATGGCTCCTGGTGCTCGACGGGGGTAGGTGCCCGCGGCGAGTTGCCCCGCGGCGGCGCCGGCCGCGCGAACCGCAGCGCCCGCGCCGCGAGCCAGAGCGCACCCGCCGGCGTGTGCGGGCGGGCCAGAGCCGCGAGCTGAAGGAAGTGCACAAGCGTCAGAAGGAAAGAAAGGGGCGCGGCGGGGATCGAACCTGCAGCAGCTCGCGGGGCCCTTCTACGTCCGTGAGCGCCCCAAGAACGGCGCTCTCGACCTGAGCGGCCGTACCCCCGCGAGTCAGAACGGGGCGGGCGTACCCCTCCGCGCGGGGAAACGGAGGCACCTTCCCCAGCGCGAAGCGGGCGCGGGCGGCGAGGGCCGGGAGCCCTCCGTACTTGGCGAGCCACAGCGCCTCTTGGTTCTTTCCAGCGGCCGCCATGTACCGGGCCCGCAGCTCCAGGAGGGCGGGGGCCTCTTCCTGGCGGAGGGAGGGTCCCAGCTCCCGCACGGCCGCCTTGTCGCCCCGCGCGATCGCCTGCTTCGAAATCAGCTGCAGGGATCGGGCGGGGAGGGCTGGAAGGGGGGTACGCACGTCGAGGGCGGGCAGGTCCCACCCCGCGCGGGCGGCCGCGGCGGCGAGGCGGAAGGGGTCGCCGCCGGCCCCGGCCCACGAGTCCAACGCCGCCGCGAAGCGCCGCCGGACGGGCCGCGCGAGTCCAACCTGCCTCAGACGATCGATCGCATCGGAGGGGTACGCTGAAGAAGAAGGAAAGGAACGCACGTCCAGGACGCGCGACTGCCACGTGGTAGCGAGCGCCTCCAGGACGGCTTCCCGCCCCTCGGCCTCGGCCCCGGCGCACGCCGCCGGCGCGGCGGCGCGCACGGCCGCCGGGATGGAAGGGGACGCGAGCTTGTGCCCGGAGGCCGGGCCGAGCTCGGCCCAGCGGGAGAGCAGCGTGTCGGTGCACGCCTCCAGGAGCGACAGCGAGCCGTGGGCGTCGGCGCCATCCCAGAGTCGTCCCGAGGCCTCCAGCAGCTCGGCCACGCAGGAGACGATCGGGCCGAGGCGAGCGGGGGTACAGCGCTCCTCCGCCTGAGTCCCGCAGGACGGGCAGGCGGGAACGGCGCGGTTGTTGATGTAGCGGAGCTCCCAGCGGACCGAGGGGCGCCGCCGGAGGGACTGGGACGAGGGGGAGGAAGGGGAGGACGGGGAGACGAGGCTTGGTTGGACGGCGAAGCTTCCGAGGGACCGCGGGCTGGCGCCGGCGGCGGCGGGGGCGGAAGAAGAAGGGGACGGGAGCTCGCTGACGGGGCAGAGGGGGCACGCCCGGTACCGCTCGCGGCTCGCGAGGCAGGCGTCGACTGCGCGCGTGACGCGGGCGACGACCGGCGCGATGGCGAAGAGGAGGCGAGGGGGCGCCTCGCGGTTTGTCGGGACGGTCGCCAGGGGGTACGGGCACGCCTCGGCGCCGGCGGGCGAGTCGTCCTCTTCGGCCTCCTCGGCCGGCGGCTTGCGGGCGGGGCTGGGAGGAGAGAGCGCCGCGGGGACAGCAAAGCCGAGGGCGGAGAGGAGGCGGGGGGTGTAGGGGGTACACTCCAGGACACTCGTCATGAGCATCGCCTCCAGCTGCTCCCGCGAGAGCGCTGCGATGCAGGAGGAGATCGCTCCGACGTCCTGCACGGCCGCGCTCGGGCGCGCGGCCGCCGCGAGGAGCAGGGCGCCGACGTGCGGGCTGCGCGGGAAAAAAGGCGATCGGCGGCGGGCGGCGGCGGGAGGGCGGAGCGGGTGGCCGCACCACCACAGGAGCTCGTGGCCGCAAGAGCACGCGACAGACTGGACCTGGCCGTTGCCGGAGAGGGACACCCGCGGGCTCGACGTCTCAATGCCCGAGACGAGGCCGCGGATCTCGCGGCGGGCGGCAGGCGATTTTCCTTCTCCGGATGAACACAGCGCCAGAACGAGGCCGGCTTCGCAGAGGCGTGCGGCCGTCTCGCGATCCGCTGGCGCGAGGTACCTAAAAGCCGCAACCGTTTTCGCAAGGCAGAGGCCCGCGGGCTGCGCCGGGGGCGACAGAACGCACCGTCGAAGGTAGACATCGACGTCCGACGCCGTAAGGAAGTCGGCGGCAAGGCCTGCGCGTCCTGCTCAGCTCGCGCCAAAACGACGAGATTCAAAACGCGGCGCGGATGGTTTACCTGGAGCGTCGTCCTCCGAAAGCCGCCTCCGCTTCGGATGCCGCGACGACGGCGAGCGGTACTCGCTCGTCGCGGATGTTGTGCGCTTTTGTGGCGCGGGAGTCTCGAGCAGCTGGGTCTCCGCCGTCGAATTCAACGACTCCGCCGAGGAAGAGCTCACGTCGCCCTCCGGCATCGTCGCTGCCGCTTTCCCGCTATCGCTGCCTTCGCGCCCCGCCACTTGTGCGCTATACCCCCACGCGGCCCCGAGCCTGGGCGAGGCTCGAGCCCCTGAACTAGCGCCGCAGCGGCCGCGCTGAGCAGCGATGCCGGTCGTCCACGTCAGTACGGATGCCGAGTTTTCGAAGTACACGAAGGGCAGGGACGCCAAAAAGGTTTTCAGTCCTGCGCGCTGCCGGGGCTCCGTACGCGGCGTATAACGCAAAACGCAACCGCAGCTGTGCGTGATCGACTGGACGGCCACGTGGGTGCGCTCTCGTCCACCGGCCGACGGCGCCGACACGGGCATTCGCCAGGGCCGGGCCGGCGCTGACCCTCTGTTGCGCAGTGCGGTCCTTGCAAGCGGATCGCTCCCATCTATGAGCAGCTTGCGTCCAAGTATACGGATGTCGACTTCTTGAAGGCACGCTGGTGCTGTGCAAGGGCTGGCCCTGTCGGCTGAGCGCGTCCGCGCGGCAGATTGATGTCGATGAGGCCGCGGACCTTGCGGGGCAGCAGAACGTGCGGTCGGTGCGCATGCGCCCGTCGCGTCGAATCCGTCTGGCCGCGGTCGCCCCTCCGCCCGCCGCCTCCGCTGACGTCAACCGCCTCTCTTTTCGCTCCCGCAGATGCCGACGTTCCACTTCTGGCAGGACGGCAAGCTGGCGGGCTCGTTCTCCGGCGCGGACCCCGGCAAGCTCGAGTCGATGATCCAGCAGCTCACGGGCGTCATACCGCCAACGGGGGAGCCTATGCACCAGGTTTGTGCCTGGCTCTCCCTTTCCTTTCCTCTCCTTTTCCCGTGCTCGACCTCACGACCGCGGGTCCAGGCGCCCCCATCCGCAAACGGGAATCTCTGGCTTCTCATTGTTATCGGCGTGGTCTTATACTGGTACATGAACCGCTAGCCCTTTGTGCGTCACCCCTTAGCTGTAAATATAAGAAGCGAATCAAATTTAGTGCCCATGGCGACGTCGCGCGCGCGTCGGCCTTCAGCAGTCCCATTCGTTAATTACGATTGCCGGCACTGCCACCACATGCAAGTGAACAGCCCCTAAAGGGAAAGCAAGGGGCGGAGCGCCGGGGGAAGGGCCCGCTTCTTACGCGAGGGCGTCAGCGACAAGCTGCTCGATCTTCGGCAGCGCCGCGCCGACCGCCTCGCCCTTCCTCTTCCCATCGACGAAAGACTGCGGGAGAGCCTCAGCAGTTGCCGGGGTGCGCGCCAGGCCGCGCAACTATCAGGAAACCAGGAACGGAGATAACAGCACGGGTCCTAGCAACTGGTATGCGCCCCCAGGCGGGAGAGGAACAAAGGGACAGGCGCACCAGGAAAGTGGGCATAGCGCTGATGCCGTGGCTCTCAGCAAGCTTCTGCTCAGGCACGCGTGTTTAGCAGCTGAAAAAGGAAGAGGGAGGGGAGAACCCACGTCCAGCTCGTCGACGTTGACCTTGCTGCGTGCCGGGGCCGCCGTGAGCGGCTCGGAAGCCCCGCGAGAGGCCCGCAAACGAGAGCGACGCCACGCACATAAAGCAGACGTTGGGGTTCTTCTGAGCGAGCTCCTCCACCCTGGGCGCGATCATCTTGCACGGGCTGCCCCACGCGTCACTGAACGTCATGGCGGCGGCGCGGCAGGCCTGCTCACCCACACCTGCGCACGATGAACGGAAGAGATGAGCGGCCAGGCAAGCGCAGCTAGCTTTGCAAGCGGGTGCACCAGTCCGCGTAGAAGTCTGAAGGGAGAATGGAGGCGGAGCGCCGGCGCGGTCAGGCGCCTGCGCGACCGCGCCGGAGGGTCCCGCGCGCACCGACAATGACCACTTTGTTGCTTTTCAGGGTCTGCTCGAACTCGTGCTCCGTCTCAACCTTCTTCACCATTGTACTGCGGAAAAAGCGGTCATTGAAGATATAGGGAGCACGCTCGCGCCTTGGAGGGCCGCCGGCTGCTCACAAATCTTGGGCCTGAACCTGCTTGCTTTCCGTCGTGTACCCCCCCGAAGCGAGCCCAACTGCCCGATGAAGAAGCCTTGCGCACTCGCGTAGACGTCCGGTGTTACTTTCATGATGCACAGGTTGCACTTTTAGAAAGCCCAAGCAAAGCGGCGCAATTGCGCGCAGGACCAGGAAGGGCAACTGCCGCTACTAGGCTAGGGTACAGCGTCCGATCAGTCATAGCCAGAAAAAGCGAGCAACCGCGTCGGCAGCCGCCCCTCGACCTTCCTCGTTCGTCCTTCGCCGACCTCCAACATGGGCAACATGCTTCACGCCTGCTTCCCGTCCCTCGTGGGTGAGCTGCGACGCCGGCCCTGCGCATGCCACGCGTCACCGGACGAGGCCGATAGAGCTCGGGGCCCGCCGATCTTGCCAGGATTCGCGTCTCTGACGCTTAAATTTCGATTCTTCTTCTCACGCAGACGCACCGCGCACTCGCAACTTCGGTAAGCTTCGATCCGCGCATTTCCAGAACCGTTAAGCGTCATCCATAGTTCGCCGGCCCCGGGCCGACTCGACCGGCTTCCGCTTACAGTTTAGCGTCATTTTAAGTCATTCGGGCCCGTCGTCCGCCCTCGGCGGGCCGCCGGTCCCGCCCTTCCGTTTCCGCGCACGTCGTCAATGGCCCTCTGAATGGTGTGCGCGCAGGCCCGATGCCCGGCATGCCCGGTGCTCCCATGGGCATGCCCGGCATGCCTGGTGCTCCGATGGGTGAGTCGCCGTCTTTTCGCCTACGTACGCTCGCATCGCAGAGCACCGCCTGATGCGTGTGCCCCGCAGGAATGCGTACGCTCCCATGTCGCCCCTTTTGAGACTCATCGATTCAGCGATCCCCTCCCGCTGACGTCCCGCCGCTCCTCCGCAGCCGGCGCGTACCCGCCCCAGGGCTTCCCCCCGCAGCAGCAGGGCTACTTCGGCCCCTCGGGCCAGCCGACCCCGTACCCCCATCAGAACCCCATGATGATGGGCGGCATGCAGCCCTGCATGGTGCGGTACCCCTGGCCCTCGGCCCTTTCCGCGAGGGCCCGCCCGCTCACCGGCGCCCGCGCAGGTCTGCCGCGGGACCGGCATGAAGCCTCACAACCCGGCCAAGCCGTGCAAGGCCTGCAAGGGCGCTCGCAGTAAGCAATACCCCCCTTCCGACCCCGGAGACCACGTACCCCTCCCTTCTCACACCCTTCGGCGCAGCCGTCCCGCCGAACAGGCGCGTCGTGCCGTGCAAGAAGTGCCGCGGGTCGGGCGCCAACCACAAGAAGGGAGGTCCCTGCAAGCGCTGCTCCGGTCCGCGCCGCGTACCCCTCCCGCGCGGCCCCCCTCCCCTCGTCTGACTCGAACCCTCCTGCAGGCATGGGCCGCGGCTACGACTCGGACTAAGGGGTACCCCCGCCCGAATTCCCGTCGGACGGGCCGGTTGCGGCCCTCGAGCTCGCCGCTATCGTGTGCTTATTTTGGGCTATGATCATGTTATCGAATGAAATTATTCCGAAGAGTGTATCGATCTTCAAGGCTTGAGTACGCCGCATCTCCCGCAGCGCTAACGCCACGCGTACGGCGCGGGGCATTCAAAGTTCGACCCCTCGCCGGCTCGAATTCGAAATCAAAGCTCGCATGTGTGTATATTGTGGTGGAGAATAAGCGAAAGAGAGACGCACTCTGCAGCCTAGCCGTGAAACGAAATGGGCCATGAAAAAAAGAAGGGAGAGCTGGAACTGAGCATATACATCGGGAATGGTTGAGCTACTATGTCTGGCCTGCAGAAACTACGTACGCGTCCCGGGGTACTACCCTACTTGTGCTTCGCGGCCTTGGCCCGTCCCTCGCCGCCGCCGAACCCCTCCCCGTGCTTCTCCTTCCCCGACTCCTTGTGCTTCCCGTTCTTGCTCGTACCCGTCCCGTTGCTCTCCGCGGGTACGGCGGCCGCCGCCTCGGCGGCCGCCGCGGCCTTCAGCTCGTCCTCGCCGGGCGAGGAGCGGGGGCGCGACGGCGGCTGGGCCGGGCTGACGATGGAGGCTCCCTTGATGCGGGACCGCTCCCGCTCGCCGCGGGGCGCCCCCTCCCCGCCGGACATCATCGCCCCGTGGTGCCCGTGCAAGCCGTGATGGGCCGAGTGGCCGTGGCTCCTCTCCTCCCCGCCCCTGCGCACGAAGGAAGGCGTCACGCGCGTTCGAATCCGGGCGGGTCCGTTTCAGCTGACCGGTCGCCGCCGCTGATGAAGGACATGATTGCCTCCGCTGGATTCTCCGACTCGGGCTCCTCCCGCTTCTAAAGATAGCGTCATGGGGGTACGGGGCATCTTCGCGGGGGTACGGGGTTCGCGCCTTCTCGACCTTCTCGGGGTGGTACTCGGCCCGCACGGTCACGATGTGGCGCTCATCCGCGTCCTCTGCAGGGGGAAAAGGGGGTACGCGATTCAGCCGGGGGTACAGCTGGGGATCGGCCAGGGCGGTAGGGGGTACAGCCGCACCGATGATGAACCGGAAGGGGCCCGTCTCGACCGCCTCGCCGACCTGAGAGAAAGGGGGGCGGGCCCTCAGAGCTCCGATCCAAAAATAGACGGGAGGGGGGGGTACGGCCACGAACCTTGGGGATGTAGCCGAAGACGTCGAAGAGGAAACCGGCGATGGTCTCGTACTCCCCCTCGGGGAGCTCTACCCCCAGCTCCTTTGAGACGAGGGAGAGCGGCGCCTGCGGGGCGGGCGCAGCGCTGAGAACGGAAAGACAGAAGGGGGAAGAGAAGGGCCTCTTAACTCCCTACCCCCGCGATCCGTCATCCGCCCCATCCCGCCCCACTCTCTCCCCGCCCCGCCCCCGCCCACGAAGGGCCTCTACCCCCCCCCCTCTCCCCCCCTGACCTGGGCCTGGATGATGAAGGCCCCGTCCTGCTCGGGGACGGCGGCGATGTAGGAGAGGTCCTGGTCCGTCTCGTCGTAGATCTCCCCCACGATCTGAAGGGGGGGTACGGGGGTGAGGCGGGGGGAGAAGGGGGGGGGGGGGAGGGGGGGCGCCCCGGCCCCGGATTGTTTGGCCTGGCTTTCCCTGGCTAACTGGACCGACGAGCCAGCTAGCTAGCTCCCTCTAGGCCTCGGTGAGCTATCTATGCCCAGGCGGGGCGGGTCCCTCTAGGCCTCGCGTCTAGACCGGCGAGCGAGCGAGCGAGCCAGCTAACTAGCTCCCTCTAGGCCTCGGTAAGCTAACTAGCTCCCTCTAGGCCTCGGTAAGCTATCTATGCCTAGGCGGGGCGGGGCGTCCCAGCTAGCTAGCTAGCTCCCTCTAAGCCCCCCTTGCTCAACAGAGAAGCAAAGCAAAGCAAAGCAAAGCATAGCGGTGCGGGCCTCCTCGATGCCTCTAGGCCTCCCTCTAGCTAGGAAAGCCAAGCAAAACGAAGCGAAGCGGACCTCCTCGATGCAGTCCTCGAGGGTGGCGAGGGACTGCATCGAGCCGCTAGCCAGCTAGCTAGCTTCTTCTAGGCCTCGCGTCTAGACCAGCGAGGTAGCAGGCTAGCTCCCTCTAAGCCCTCTAGGCCTCCCTCTAGCTAGGAAAGCGGACCTCCTCGATGCAGTCCTCGAGGGTGACGAGGCCCGAGGTGCCCCCGAACTCGTCGACCACGATCGCCAGGTGCGTCTTCCGGTGCCGCAGCTCGATCATCAGGTTCCCTGGGGGGGTGGGGGGGAGAAGTGAGGCGAGGGTGAGGCGAGGGAAGGCAAGGGAGGGCGGGGGGGGGGGTGGGAGGGGGCGGGGGGCGGCCCATCGCTGCCGGGCGGGAGGGCGGGGGCGTCCCTCTAGGCCTCGCATCTAGACTACCAGCGAGCTAGCTAGCTAGCTGGGAGCCCGGCAGTGGGAGGGAGAGAGGGAGAGAGGAGGGGGGGGGGGGGGGGGGGGGGGGGAAGGGGAAGGAGGGCGGGGCGTCCCTCTAAGCCTCGCATCTAGACCAGCGACCTAGCTAGCTTGCTAGCTGGCTAGATGGGAGGGAGAGCGGGTGCGGGGGCGGGGGCGGACGGACCGACGGGCATGGACTCCGGGACGAAGTAGGCCGGCGTCGCGATGTCCTTCACCCGCTTCGACTCCAGCAGCCCCGGCTGCCGAGGCGGGGCGGGTCAAGGCGGGGCGGGCGCGGGGCTGGGCAGGGCAGGGCGGGCGGGCGGGGCGGGGCGGGGCGGGCGGTAGGTAGGTCTGCCTTTCAACTCTAGGCTCCCAGCTCCGCGTCGCCGCCGCCGCGTCGAGCGCGGGGCGGGCTGGGCAGGGCGGGGCGGGGCGGGGCGGGGCGGGGCGGGGCGGGGCGGGGCGGGCGGGCGGGACGGTAGGTAGGTCTGCCTTTCAACTCTAGGCTCCCAGCTCCGCGTCGCCGCCGCCGCGTCGAGCGCGGGGCGGGGCTGGCAGGGCGGGGCGGGGCGGGCGGGGCGGGGCGGGCGGGGCGGGGCGCGGCGGGCGGGACGGTAGGTAGGTCTGCCTTTCAACTCTAGGCTCTCAGCTCCGCGTCGCCGCCGCCGCATCGAGCGCGGCGCGGGGCTGGGCAGGGCGGGGCGGGGCGGGGCGGGGCGGGGCGGGGCGGTGCGTATGGCTCCCAGCTAGGCCTGGCCCGGACACCATCTCGGGCCGGTCTGCACCGGCTAGTCTCCTTCCCCCACTTTCCTGTACCCCTCACGGGCCCGGGCACACCTTCTCGACGCAGCGGAGGAGCTCCTTCGTGTACGCGATGCCGACGATGTTGTCGATGTTCCCCTCGAAGACCTGGGGGGGGGGTACGGGAGGCGTTTAGGAGGGGGAGGGGGCCGAGGAGGGGTAGAGGAGGGAGAGGTAGGGGGCAGGGGCACGGCGCACCGGGACGCGGGAGTACTGGTGCTGGAGCTCGAGGTTCAGGAACTGTGTGTGTGGGGGGTACGGTACGGTGAGACGGGCGCCCTTCCCCTCTCTCGCCTCTCTCCGCCCCGCCCCGCCCAGCCCAGCCCCGCCCCCGCCCCCGCCCCCCTACCCCCGCCCCGCGAACCTGGCGGAGGGTCTTGTCGCCGTCGACGGCGACAATGTCAACGCGGCTCCGCATCACCTCCCGGACCTGCCGGAGGGGGGTTGAGGAAATCAGGTGAGCTGAGCGGAAGCCGGGGTTTGCCAGCTGCACGCACCGGGGTCTGGTCCAGGTCCAGCACGCTGTTGATCATGTCCTCCTCCTCCTGGTCGATGGCGCCCGATCTGGCG
Source organism: Cyanophora paradoxa (assembly GCA_004431415.1). NCBI lineage: Eukaryota > Glaucocystophyceae > Cyanophorales > Cyanophoraceae > Cyanophora > Cyanophora paradoxa. The sequence continues at coordinate 74,305 of QPMI01000246.1, read as the reverse complement.
GGGTAGGTGAAGGGTAAGAGAGGGGGGTAGATGATGGTGTAGGGGGTACGGGGACGGCGGCGTACTGCTCGGCGCCGGCGAGGATGAGCTTCAGCTCCTGGTCCGTCACCTTGATCTCGCTCGAGGCTTCGAGGCCGGCCGCCCGGAGAACGAAGGACTGGCGGGGCGTCAGAGGGGGAGTGGGGGTGGGAGGGGGGGGGGGGGGGGGGCTGCTTCGGGTACCGAGCCCCAGCTGAACATGCGGCCGATGGGGTACATGATCAGGGAGAGGAGGTGGATCGGCTTGGCGCAGACGCTGCGGGGAGGGAGGGGGGGGAGGGCGTCGGGGGCGGTAGAGAGCAGGGGGTACAGGGGAAAGAAAGGCGGACCGAGCCACAGGCTCGGCCTTGTGGACGGCCGCGGCCTTGGGAGTGATCTCGCCGAGGAAGAGGATGAGGAAGGTCCTGGCCGGCGGAGCGAGCGGAGGCGAGGTCGGGTCAGGCGGGACGGGTGCGGGGTCGGGACGACGGGTACGGGCGCACATGACCCAGGTCGCGACGCCGACGCCCGCGTGGCCCCAGAGGCGCATGGCAGTCTCCGTGGTAAGCGCAGTCGCGGCGATGATGATCACTGCGGGCGGCGGGCGGCGCGGGTCGGTCATGGCGCGCTCTCCAGCGCCCGGGGGCGCAGCCGAAGAGATCGAAATGTGTGCTTACGATTGTTTGCGAAGAGGATACTGCGCGCGTAAGAGGAAGGAAAGAAAGGGGCGAGGGCGGTCAGAATGGGACGGGGCGGGGCGGGGCGGGGCGGGGCGCACGTCGTGAGGAAACGCGTCACGTCCTTCTCGATGAGCGCAAAGGGACTGGAGGGTCCCTCGCGGTCCGCGAACTCCCGGACCTTCCAGGGCCACAGCGTCGTGATGGCTGTCTCCGAGGCCGAGAAGAAGGCGCATGCGGCGAGCATGACGCCCAGCAGGACGAACTCCGTGCTGCAGGTACCGAAAGTCGCCATGTCGATGCCGAACACCCGCTGGAAGAGAGCGCCGAAGGTCCCGGGCTCCGCCGCGGCCGCCGCGGCCGCCGCAACCGCGGGGCCGGCGTTCTCGGCCTTGGGGAGAACCGCCCCGCCCATGGCGAGCGCTTTGGAGGAGAAGATAAAGATGCCGGCGAGGAGGGCGGCGGCCGTGTAGCGCAGCTGGCTAATCCAAGGGGTGACATGTGTCTTCAGCGCCCGTATGAGCTGCCCGGCCCAGAGGAGCGTTTGGCTGACACCCGCGCCTGCCCCCTCGCTGGACCTGCACTTAGCTAGCGGTTCGCACAACCGGCGTGCCTCCGCGATAGCCGGGAGGGAGAGCAGCGTCCGCAGGACCGCGAGCCGTAGCTGGTTGCGCCCTGCATCTAATCTCCGGGGGACGCCGGGGGACGCCGAGTCTACGCGGAGAGAGCATGCGAGATGCTCCGGGTGGTCTGCCGGCGTCGCTGATCGCTGACCGGGCTCGCATACGCGGAAAGGCCTTTTCGGATACTTCGCAAGAGAAAACTGCCGAGAGACGGGAAACCGTGCAATCCACGACTCACGCGCCAGAAGGCCCTCGCGGCGAGGGCGATTCGGCCGCCGCTCGATCGCTGCTGGGTAGGCGTGGCACGACCGGTGCGCCCCCGTGCCGAGCTGGCCCCGGGTCGGGGGTGCTATGGGAGGCAAGAACGCCGCCTCCATGCTGCACTGTCGCTGCCGATTCCCCGCGCACGATTTCCGATGCGCTGGTGGCTTTGGGGTACAGTGGAAACAAGGCTGAGCCGGAGCTCGCATAGCCGGAGCTCTCTGGGGCCGTACGCGCACGCGAAGGATTTCAGCTAGCAAGCCCAACCGCGCAGGCAGCGGCCCGAGCAAGCGGAATTTGAATGGAACAGGAGGCCGACCGCCTGATGCAGCATTGCTGGCTCGGGCCAGCGAATCCCATGGATCAAAAGAAGCTGCTCGAGCGCACGCTGGACCTAGCTAGCTTGTCGCAGCAGCGGATGCCGAACCTCGCCGGGCAGGCCAGTCGTTCAAACTTTGAGCGCCCGCTGAGCGCGCCCCTGAGGCGGCGGCGCAGGCTCACGCGTGCAGGGTGGCATGTTGCATGCACATCGCCTGCCGAATGTGCTTCCCATCGTGCGGCGCGAGAGTTCGCAGCGCGATGACGCTCGCCCGCGGCCGCAGGATCGCTCCGTCGGCGCTCGATCGCTCCAAGCTCTCGGTATCTACGCCGGCCGACCCGAAGACATTCCGCAGCACCTGCTACCTGCTCGCCAACCTCGTCCGCGATCGCTACCCCGTGTGCGCCCACAGCCGCACGCCGCGCCAACTCGCCCCGCCCACGCGCGGCCGCCGGGCAGGTGTGCCGGCTGACCCGAGCAATACGGGGGGTGCGCAGCCCGCCGGCGGACATGAAACATATCGTTGCCACGCTCAACCTGCCGCCGCGAACGGCGGAATCAGCGCAGAACCTGCTGAAGGTGTACGAGGAGCGGTTCTTGAAAGGGCTGCCGCCGGGCCGCGCCTCAAACGTCGATTTCTCCAGCGACGGATTCGCCGCCGCCGCGCTGTTCCTTGGCGCGAGGCAGCTTAAGGTTCGTTCGCGCGTGCGGCGCGAGCCTTCGCGCGCGCGCCCGGGCCCGGGGCCGGATCAAATTTCTCGCCCGGTGCAGGCCAAACCGAACGCGGATCGAATCTGCGCGGAGCTTATGGTACCCGACGACGAGTTCCAGCAGGTCTGAATTCTGATCCGAGATTATTCGCCTTGCATTTCTCTTTTAACGCGCGCCTCTGGATCGGCCGGCGCAGCGGCTGAAGAGCATGCAGAAATACTGTGAGGACGATTTGAAGGGAGCAGCGAAGGGGCGGAGCGCGAAGCCGGCGGCGGGATCTACATCCTCGGCTGCAGCGCCGGCCAGCACCAGCAAGCCGCAGGACCCCTCCGAAATCTTCGTCGGACAGGCGGGCGCTTGTACCCCCCACCCCCACCTGGCGTACCCCCTGACACGTCGCCCCGGGCTCCCAGGAACGGTACGAGCGGAACAAGGAGGCTGAGAACGTCGCGCGGGAGGCCAACCGGGAGAAGGTTCGTGTACCCCAGCCTGAGAATGCTGTACCCCTCTCGAAGCGCCCCCTCCGCAGAACAAACGGGAGTACGAGGCGTGGAAGGAGAGCGTTCTCTCCAAGCCGAAACCGAAGCTGGAGGGGGGGTGCGCGGAGGGCGAGGAATCCGCGGTACCCCCATGCCCTGCCTCCCCCCTACCCACGGCTCTGCCCGACTTCGAGCCCGGAGCGGCCCTCTTACACACCGCGTCTCTCTCCGAACTACAGGCGGCGGCGGCGGCAACGGCGGCGGCGCCCAAGAGGATGAAGCAGGCAACTCTGTTCGACGCCTTCAAGCCGAAGCAGCCCTCCTCTTAGCTGTGCCCTTTACGGCACTCTAGTGCATGTGGTCGGCTTTGAGAACGCGAGGCAAGGTGCTGCGGCAGGCAAGGCTGGGGATCTTAGAGCATGCTAGAGTACAAGTACAAGGGGAAAATCGAAGAGAAGAGGCCTACAACTAGGGGTGCAGAAAGGCAGGCGGCCGAGCTCGAGGCTCGGAGGCTTGAAGGCGCGCGGATGGACCGGAGGCTACGGAAGCGGAGGGCAAGAGGAGGGATGGCTCGATTGCGAGACGACGAGCCGCGGGTCCAAGCAGAGCCGCTCGTGCCGCTGCGCGCCCCGCGTCAGCGTCGCGGCCCGGCCTCCAGATTAGATCGATCGAGTTTCGACTGTGGGAGGCGGCACCTGGCCCGTCGGGAACGCTCGCCCGAGCTATCTTTCGGCCGCCTACTTCTCGCCCAGGAGCTCCTTCATGAGGTCCTCGGCCGACTTCTGCTTGTTGATGGCGTTCCAGGAGGGCGCTGCCGACTGCTTCGGCTCGGCCTCCTCGCCGCCCTTCTTCTTGTTCTCTGCGCTCGAGCTCGGCTAGCGCTGGGCGCGCGCCGGCGGTGGCTGAGGCGGATCCGAGGCTTCGTACCCTGCTCGGCGCCGTCCTTGGGCTTGCCGAAGAGCTCGGACATGAGCGACATCGTCGCGGAGACGGCCGCGCGGCCGCCGTCGTCGTGGTCGGCGCCCTCCGCCGGCTGCGCCTGGTCGTCTGCGCCCGCGAGCGTTTCGGATCAGGCACAGGAATGACGACGAGGCGGGTTCGCGCGCGCCCGCGTTGCTCTGGTTCTGGGCGACGATGCCGAACTCGCAGCGGCGAGGCGCCCGCGCGACCAGAGCGCGGGTGGACCCGGCAGACCACCGAGCGCCGATCCTCGAGGCACCAGCAGGCCTGCGGGGCGCCGCGTCGCGTCGATCGGGGGCCAAGGGCAGCGCGCGGCGGATCGGAACGCACCGAAGCCGTTGCGCGGGGCAGGCGGCGCTGCGGGCCGGCACGACAGTAGCAACGGCCCCTGCCGGAGCCGCACACGCCACAGTGAACGCCGGTGCCATCTCCTAGCTGCTGATCGAGATTGAAGCCCGCAAGAAGGCCGTACCCGGGTCCGGAGGGGTTGACGCGGGCAAATTTGATCTCTGGTTCGGACTTAAACAGCTTTCCGAATTGCCAGAGGCGCGGCGGGCGGCGCGTTATCCAGATCTTGGACGCCCGGAGTAAGGCCGAAATGGTTCAGAAGAGAGGCGAGGGTACAGTGTCGACTTGGGACCTCGGCCTCCGAGCTCGAGAGAAGCCGGCGGGCCGGCAGCGGCACGCCGGCAGCCTGCAACTGAACGCGAGATTCAGCACTTGCAACTTGCAACAGGCTGCAAGAGCAGCTTAAGAGGACGTCCGGAAGTTTGGCACGGACCAGAAGGACAAGTTCCGGATATCGATTGGATCCCGGATCAGGCCAGCCCGCGCTGCAGCCGGCAGCGTGGATTTCGTCTCCAGAGCTCTCATGCGTTGTTGACGATCAATCACATCGATGCGGGGATCGGTGCTCCGTCGTGGCCCGGGACCCCGCGGCCGGGCAGCTCCACCTGCAGCTGCAGCAGACGCGAGCTCTGCGAGCCGCATCCGTCGGCAGTCGAAGTCGCCGGTCCGACCAGCAGCAGCCGGTCCGATCCAGAATCGTGGAGGCGCATCTCCCGCGGCCGCGGGCTTGGCCGTCGCGGGCAACTCGTTGGGGCGTCCGCGCGGCGCTGCGACTGCAGTTGCATCAAACGCGCATGCTGACATGGTTCCTGCAGCTGGCAGCGCATCCGCTCGATCAACTGGGGCGGCCGCGCCAGCCGGCGCCTCGCCGTCTCGTATTCGAATTCCCGCGGTGGAGCGTCCTGATCACGCGTTGGTCGCAGCGGCCGCGGAGCCCACGCGTATTCCGGCGGCGCCTGTGGCTGTGCAGCTTCGGGTAGACGTCGCAGCTGCAGCGGGAGCTGGCCCAGCCCCGGCCTCAGCGCTAGCTATAGTTCCGCCGGAGGACGCCGCAGCGGAGATGGGCGCGCGCGAGGCGGAGCGCGTGCGGGCGGTGCTGCGGGGCGACTTCGCAGCGGCGAAAGACGAGGGGCACCGCAGGACGGCGCTCTTCCTCTCGTCTACTTTCGCAGACACGGCCGCCGCGCGCCCCGGCCCGCCGCGCCCCCGGCCTGCCGGCGCCGGCCTGACCCCGACCCCGGCCCCGCAGGAGAGGAACTATCTAATGGAGCACGTCTTCCCGCGGCTGCGGCGCGCCCTCCGTGACTTGGGCCTGGGCTTCTCGGTCGTCGACCTGTGCGCATGCGCGCACCGGCGCCGCCGAAGCCGCCGCTGCGCCCGACGGCAGACGGCAGGCGCTGGGGCGTGGCGGACACGGGAACGGACAACCACGACGCGTGGGACGTGTGCCGCCGCGAGATGCGGCGCTGCGTGGACGAGAGCGTCGGCCTCTCGTTCGTCTACTTCGGCGCTGAGCGCTACGGCTGGTCCGCCCGCGCGCGCCCTCGCGCCCCTATAGCTAGGCCTAGGCCTCCGCCCCGAATCGAAGGCGGCGGCCGCGGCGCGCGCGCGGCCGGCCGTCGGGTGCAGGCGGGCCCTGCCCAAGGCCGTCGACGCCGAGGAGATGGAGGCGCTGCTCGCGCTCGTGGAGCGCAAGGACGAGCTCGAGCTGCTCGCGCGCTGGTACCGCCGGTGCCCGGCCCCACTCCGCCCCTCCCGCCCCTCAAGCTTCCCCCCCTCCCGCCCCCGCCGACCCCGCCGGCCGCAGGGACGAGAACGCGGTGCCGGTGGAGTACGTGCTGCAGCCCATCTCGAGCGTCGGGGAGCCCTTCTGGGGCCCCGGCGGCGCTCAGGTCCGCCCCGCCCCGCCCCGCCCCGCCCCGACCCGACCCGGCCCGCCCCGACCCGGCCCGACCCTCGGCGCGCAGGAGCGGCTGCAGGCGGCGCTGCGGGGGGCTGTGGCGCGGTCGGGCCTTCCGGCGGAGGCGCGCCGGCGGTACGTCGCGTCCATCACGGAGCTCGAGGTCGTCGAGGGGCTCCTGGCCCGCCCCGCCGCCGAGCGCGCCGCCTCCTGCGCCGTCCTCCTGCGCCGCTTCACGGGCGTCGACGTCGGCGCGAGGCCGGCCGCGGCCTCGGACGGCGCCTTCTTCTCGGCGGAGGAGGAGGACCGCCGCCTGCTGGGGGCGCTCCTCGCGGAGGCCGAGGCCGCCGCCCCGCCCGGCCGCCTCATGAAGTTCGCCGTACCCTGGCTCCCGGGTCCGCCCCCCGGGCCCCCAGGAGCCGGCCCCGCGCTTGGGGTCCGACTCGTCCTCCGGTGCGGGCGCGGGCGCAGGGGGCGTGCGGGCCGACGTGCCCGAGCACGCGGCCTACCTGCGCGAGCTGGGCGAGTTCCTGGAGGGGGCCTGCTTGCAGGCCGCCCGCGAGGCGCTCGCCGGCCGGCGGCCCTCCTCCCCGTCGAGTACGCGCCGCTCGCGCGCGGCCGCTCGCGATCGTGCGGCGCCGGCTCGACCGCGCGCGCAGGGCGGAGGCGGCGGCGCACGCGCTCTTTGCGGCGCGGCGGGCGGACGACTTCCGCGGGCGCGGCGCGCTGCACGAGGCACTGCGGGCGCGGGCGCGGGGCGGCTGCGTCACGGTCCTCGCGGGCCGCTCGGGGGCGGGCAAGACGTCCCTCGTCGCGCGCCTCGCGGCCGACGCGAGCGGCGCGTGCCGCGCGGGCGCGGGCGGCGGCGGCGGCGGCGGCCTCGTGCTGGCGCGCTTCTGCGGGACGACGCCGGCCTCCTCCTCGGCCCGCGCGCTGCTCCGCAGCCTCTCGCTCCAGCTCGACGCGGCCGGGGGGGCCGACCCGCCCGAGGCCGCCAACGAGCTGACCGCCCTCCGCGAGGAGCTCCGCGCCCGGTGCGCCCTCAAGCTTTCTGCGAGCTCAAGTTCGCTTAAGTCCGCGCGCCTGCAGCCTCGCGCAGCACGCCTCGGCGGAGCGGCCCCTGCACGTCTTCATCGACTCGCTGGACCAGCTAGAGGACGAGGGCGGCGCCCGCGCCGCCTGCGCCGCCTGGCTGCCCCTCGACCCCGTCCCCCACGTCTCCGTCCTCGTCTCCACGCTGCCCGAGCCCGACCACGGCTGCCTCCCGTCCCTGGCCGCCTGCCCCGCCCTCGCCCCTTCGGACTTCTTCGAGGCTCGCGATCGCCCCGCGCCGCGCCTGCCCTAGGCCTCCGCCTCACACCCAAGCGCCCGGCGCTCGCGCAGCTGGAGCCGCTGGGGCGCGAGGACACGGAGGCGATCCTGGACGGGCGCGAAGGAAGGAGGACACGGCGATCCTCCGTGTGCGCCGGGCGCTTGGGTGTGAGGCGGAGGCCTAGGGCCTCCGTGTCCAGGAAGCCGCAGGAAGGAGGACACGGAGGCGATCCTGGATGGCTTCCTGCGGCGGGCGCGGCGCGCGCTGCAGCCGCCGCAGCGCGCCGCGCTCCTCGCCGCGCGCGGGGCCCGGCGCCCCCGGCACGGCGCTGCACCTACGCCTGCTGGCCGAGGAATGCGAGCGCCTCGCGAGCGGGCAGCCGCCCCCGGCGCTCGGCCTCTCCGCGAGCGTCCCGGGCCTCATCGCCGCCTCCTTCGCCCGCCTCGAGGGTCCGCGATCGATCGATCCCGAGCCCTGCGATCGATCGCGATCTCCGATCGCGATCGCGAGCGGCGGGCCCGGGCGCGTGCGCGTGCAGGGGCGCTGGGCGTGACGCTGGTGTCGCGGGCGCTGGGCCTCATCACCGCCTCGGCTCGCGGCCTGAGCGAGGGCGAGCTCGAAGACATCCTCTCCACGCGCGCCCCGGCCCCGTCCCCGGCCCCGGCCCCGGCGCGGCTGCCTCGGCCTCGGCCTCGGCCCCGGTCTAAGCTCCTAGGAGGCGCGCGCAGGGACGAGGAGGTGCTGGAAGAGGTCCTCCGCTTCCACCGCCCGCCCCGCCGCCGCCTCCCGCCCTTCGTCACCGCCCTCTTCCGGTCCGCCTTCGATTCCTTCCTTTCCCCTCTTGCATCCTCCCTTCCTTCCTTGCCTTGGCGCAGGTTCGCGCTGGGGGAGTATCTCGTGGCGCGCGGGGCGGACGGCGAGGCAACGCTCTTCTGGTACCACCGCCAGTTCTGGGAGGCGGCCGCCGCGCGCTACCTGCCGGACGCCGCCGCCCGCGCCCGCTGCGGCCGCGCCATCGCTGAGTACTTCCTCGGCGCGCGACCGGGCCCCGCGCTGGGTCGCCTCGACATCGATGGCGAGCTGACGGCGGGCGCGGGCGGCAGAGATCGCGCACGGCAAGTACCCGGACCGCGGCCTCGCACCGCAGCCCCTCTGGCTCGAGGGGTCCGGCGGCGGCGACGGCGGCGACGCGGGGGCGGCGGCGGCGGCGGCGGCGGCGGGGCGGGCGGGGCCGCCGGCGCTGCGCGGGTGCCGAACCTGCGGCGGCTGAGCGAGGTGCCTGGGGCGATGGGGGCCGTGCCGGAGATGGCGCCCCTTGTGCCGCGCGTGCGGGCCGAGCTGCAGACCCTCGTGCGCCGCCCCCGCCCCCGCCCTCGTCCCCCGCCGCCCGCGCCGGCGCCGCCCCTGGAGCCAAAGCTAAGATCGAAGCGCAGGCCGAGGCGGTGGTGCGGGCGACGGAGGGGAAGCGGGTGGCTGCGGAGGAGACGATGCGGCAGGTACGGGGCCCGAGTGGCCGGGACCGGTGTACCCCGCCGGCCCGTTCGCGCACACTTCTGCGCCCAACGCTGGCGGCGCGGGCGGCCGGGGGGGCAGATCGAGGGCCTGCTGGAGCAGCTGGAGGCGGGCGCCAGGGTCCTCGAGGCGCGGCGCGGCGAGATAGAGGCCCTGAAGGCGCAGGTGCGAGCGGGCCGCGCGGGCCGGGTCGGCCCGCTCGAGCCGAATTCGAAGCCGCCGGCACTCACGCGGGCGCGAGCGAAGGTACGGGAGCAGCTGGCGACCTACGAGCCGATGGAGCGCGGCGCCAAGGCCGACGCCGCGTCCATCACCCCCGCCGAGCGCGGCGGATTCGTGCGCCCGGCCCCCGGCGCCGGCGCCGGCGCGGCCGCGGATCCCCCCGACGCCCCCCCGCAGGCGGAGATCGTCGCGCTGGCGAGCCCGCCGGCCGGCGTGCGCAAAGCGGGGGCGGCACTGGCGACGCTCCTGCGGCCCGGCGCGGCGCGGCTCGACGCGGACGCCGCCTACGCCCTCTTCAAGCGCGAGCTCTGGGGGGGGCGCGACGGCTGGCCCCGGCTCCTCGCCGCCCTTCACGGCTTCAACCCCCGGTGCGACCCCTTTAAATTTCTGTTTGCAGCGGCGGCCCGTGCTGAGGAAGGAATGCACCGGCCGGCCGGGCGCATATGCATGCGCAGCGCGGTGCCCGGGGCGGCGATGGAGCGCCTCGCGAAAGTGTACCTCGCGGACCCGGAGCTCGACGAGGCGCGGCTAGCCGCCGTCTCCTCCGTCGCCGTCAAGGTGCCCGGCCCAGGCCTAGGCCAAGGCCTCCGGCCCCCCGCCGCCCCTAGGCCTCAGGCTCGGGCTTCGAGCACGAGCGCGCGCGCAGGTCGTGAGGTACCTTCGGGCGATGGAGAAGTACTACCAGCTGTTCACGCGGGGGATCCGCCCCGCCGAGGAGCGGATGGCGCGGCTGGAGGCGGACGTGGCGGCCCTGTCGGGCGAGCTCGCGGCGGCGGCGCGGCGCGCGGAGGCGGCGCGGGCGGCCCGCCGCCGCTCGGAGCTCGAGCTCGAGGGCCTCCAGGGCGCCCTCGAGCTCGCCGCCGCCCGCCGCGCCCTCCTCGACGCCCAGCTGGGCGCCGGCGGTTGAGCGTTATGAGCAATCGGCGATCACGATTCTATAGCTCAGTTTCTCAGCATTCTATAGCTAGATCTGCCAGGCTGTTACCGTAGTACATATATTACTGCGTCCCAGACCCAAATTAAATTGCATTTGATTCCAGCATTCCAGAATTGAATGGAATGATGGGGTTTAGACATCATTCCAGAAGGGGGAAGGTACCCCGCCCGGCCGCCTGTGTCGTTGGTGGACTCCACTTTTAATTATACGCCTACGCCGCCATACAAGTCCAGCCGAAATTCTAGCGGAGCACAGCAAATTTAACAATTGGCGCGGAACTACTACTGAGCACGTCTGAAGTGCTTTTAAAGGCAGTTATAAAAGCGCAAGGCCCCCACCAACTGCCCTTCCGGATCCCGGGACTCGAACGCTGGAGCAATATATGTCGCAATTGCTCTTCGTATATACGCTATATATGCGTGAAGCAAGCACTCTATGAGTCTGAATATTTAATTCTGATCCTAATCGGTTGAGCTGAATTGCAAGAACGTGAGGTCATACTCAATATAATTAATCCGATGATCGTGCGCATGCGGTCATAGACATGCAGAGTTGAGTCTGAACTTCTGATCCTAATCCGGATCCGTTGATGTGAAACCCGGATAATGCTAACTAGTACTAGTAATGACGAAGAGAAAAACGCGAATGGACCATTCGATGGAGTTTCATCGAATTAGATGACGAGGTGGCCTCTGCCCGCCGGCTCGCGATCGCGATCACGCCCGTCCTCGTCGATCGCCACGTACACGTGGGACGTCGCCACGGGCCCGGCTCCGGCTCCGGGCTGCTGCTGCTGGACGGCCTCCCACGCGGACGCCGGCTTCGAATTCGCGTTGTCCGCCGCCGGGGCCGTCTTCGGGCCGCATGCGGACCTCCTCGGCATGCGGTCCGCATGGAACTGCCGTAGGACGGAAGCGCGCCGGCAGTGGCCGCGGCCTCGCGCCTGCGGCCGCGCCGGAGGTACAGGAAGATGCCGCCGGCGACGAGGGCGAGCCCCGCGACACCGCCGACGACTCCGCCTGCGATGGCGCCGGCGGAGACTGAGGACCCGGAGGAGGAGCTCGAGCCTCGAGGGGGAGCCAGAGTTAGCGTTGGTGTTGCCTTTTTTTGGAAAGTCTGCTGCGCATGCATTCGTACACACTTGACAACAGTCCCCCGCTCCTCGCCTACCGGATACTGGGATGCTGATGCTGACTGCAGGAGGAGATATATGACAAGAGTGCTACAGCTACTAGTCGTGTCGAGCTGGTGCTTTAGCTGTAGTCTACCGAGTCACCTCCAGAACATAATATGCGCCGGTCCTCTAGCAGTGAGCCTGGCACGGCATCGAAGCAGAGGCCCGTGGCCAGGTGACGTAGGCACAGGCGGGTGGAGGCAAAGCTTGCCCTGCAGGTGTCGCAGCGAGGGCGTCGCGCTTCTATTTCGCGGAGGCGGGCGCTGCGGCGGGGGGGCTGGCTGTCCTGCTGCTGAGCTGGGTGCTGACCGGGTGCCTTTGCCGGTTTCCTCCAAGTGAGCGCCGCCAACTCGGCTTCCAGGGCGGGAGCTGCCCCGCCGATGTACTCCGTGACCGTGACTTGTGGACGGTCGAGCGAGGGGCATCGGGTAGTCGGGTTGAGAGGAATTAATATTGGTGCCGGGGCCGGCATGGCCGAGGCCTGAGCGGGCGTCGGTGTTGGCCCGCTTAGTGCGCTTTTTGCCTGACGTGATGCCGTGCTCCTGTTCCCAGGCAATGACTGCGTCGCAGCGAGTTTTCCAGATGGCGCACGCGTGTTCGTTGGCGTTGGTGTTGCCTCCGCCGGGGCTCGTGATCATGACCACACCTGCCCCTCGATTGTGAGTTATTACAAATGATCATGAATTAACACAGAGTGCACGCAAGCATGCACACCGGCGTAAATGAAGGATTTCTGCTGCAGGCCCGTGATCTTCAGAATTCAGAAGTGCAGACCGGCTCTTCAGAAGTGCCGCCGCCTCAGTCGGACACATACCTGCTTGCACATTGCATTGGTCGGTATCGAGCACCGCTGCTGCGCGGATTGGCGAACCGGGTTCATTCGAATTCTGCAGCAACGAAAACGTTACTGCAACAGGCGTGGCGGCCTTTGCTGATCGACCCCTTCGCGAGGCTACCCTGCTGCCTGTAACGGACACCCTGATGGGACTGTACCGGTCGTCAGGCCCGTTTACTGGCCTGTCTCCGGTTTTTATTACTTTCCAGATGCCCACACGTTCTCTTGGCTTGCGTTCCATGCTGAGAATTCGGTGTCCAGATTCGCAGTCATACTGACCCCTGGGATGTATTTGCCTGTCGCCGAATCGACTTCCTCCTCGACGCCTGCTCCAAATGCAACCGTGCACTCTGCGCACCCCACCCCCGCCGCCGACGCCACGCACAGCCCATGGCCAACTGCATGCTGCAAGCCGCCTGACCCCTGAAGAGCCCATCTCCGTAATACTTACTAACATCTGAAGATACACCTCTAGCTAAAGGCTAATTGCATCTGGAGAATATTCATATATTCAAACGTCCTCGGCTACAGCTGCCCTCTCACTCGCCAGATGTCGATGTGCATTATAGTTACGACTATTCACGCTGTACATCATATATGTTCCGTTCGAAAACACTGTGACAAGCCAGATCTATAGATATATGCTGCTTCGAAACGAAAACTCTAAATTAAATCGGATCGAATTGAGAAGCGAAATCGAAATTAAACGCATATATACATACGGAATCAAAATAGGTCGTGCGCTCGAATTCGAAGATTTAATTGATTGCTGGATTTACGCGAGCTCCAGTGTCGCAATTTGGGCTACATCGGGAGCTCGAGCAGGCGTGACGTTAACGTTCGCGGCCTGGCCATTAATATTGGCCGCATGAATTCGAATATTAGAAGCAGCGTTAGCTGGAAGCTGCGCATGCGGTTCCTCCGCGATCACCACCTCCTCCATGCGTACATGGGCAGGCGGAGGCGGCTGCAGCTGATCATGAGCCGCTGGCATGGCCCCGCTCTGGACCTGCACCGGCGCCTCCGGGCCCGACGCGTGCTCCCTCGAGCTCGTTGCGCCCGTCGCTTGGTCGCGGCGGCGGCGAATGAAGACGACGAGGGCGACGAGGATCACCGCCGCCACCGCCGCGCCGCCCACGGAGCCTCCGACGATCGCAGCGATGTTCGAGCTGCTCGAACCGCTCGAGGTCGGCTGGGGATCGACGCCCCGGGGCTGCGATGTCGGCGTCGACGTCGACGTCGACGTCGACGTCCCGAAGAATTCGGCGCGGCTCACATCGATCGTGCCTGCGACAGGAACGCGCAGCTCAGCCACAGCAGCACTGCCCTCTGCACTCCTCGGACCTTCGTTGCCTGTTCCTCTCTCGAAATCAAGGGACAGCACACGGAAACCTGCTATTAGAAGGAGCCCTTCGGCCGCAGTTTTTTGTAGCCGAATAGCTGCCGCTTCAGGAGTGAGCTGCCCAGTTGTCCCTTCCGCTATTTCTGAAATGAGCACGACGCTTCCTTTCTCGACCCCCATATTGCGGACGCGAGAAGCCCCGACGCCCCCGCTGGTTGCGATGTCCTGTCGGGCCTGCTCCGAATCTGCGAATGCATTTTATATTTAGCGAAATGGTATCCCAGAAAATACGTATACATTCCAAACGCACTTGAATCTGTCCAGGAAGTGAATTCGGCATTAATGCGGGTTCGAAGAACGATGGAGGTTGATGGCACTCGGACAAGGTCCATCAGCGATAAACGATCCACAGGCGGGGAAACTGCGCCAGGTTGGAATTCAGGATCGAAGGCAGCGAACTCGAACCCAACGGCGACATCAATGGGACAAGCTTACCGGCGGTGACCTGGGCAGTCCACCCGTACCCCTGTACACGCGAATCGGATTTGAACCGCACGGATACATCTCCGCCGCGAGCGACGACGGTAAATGGTTCAAGTAGGACGCCACTCTTTGCGTCTAGATTAATTGTGGTCTGCACGGCCGCAGTTGCCGACAGTTTTCGAGCGGTACCGTTTGCGACTGGTGCCATGGCGGCAGAGAGTGTCTCAGTCATCTGCTCGTGGTTGGCGCGATCGGATCCGGAAGCTTAAGCTTTAAACCACAATCGCGCATCGGCGAACGCACAGTCACATTGTCTACAAGGGACTCCGTGAATAGTCGCGTCATGTTGATACGAAGGACGGATCCTCGGTCGACCGAAATAATCCTAAGAAATGCGCGCAATTACATTTACTTATATAATTATCAGCTTCTCTTGAACCGCATCACTCACGCACCACTGGCATTCCGCTGAAGGAAGATAGCTAAATATTCCGTTTATGGTGTTGCTCTGTAGAACCGCGGTCTGGGACTTTGACAATGATATGCGAGTCTCTTGCTTGCAGTGATTCACATCCGTGTCGTACTTCAACTCGAAGCCCGGGCCCCTGCTGGAGTATCCATCACCCGAGCGGAAGCGGACCAGGATGAGCCCCGTGGTGCTGAGATAAGGAGTGTCCATCCTCGGCGGAATCCTCGAACTGTAACAGACTCCCGCAGCCGTCGGGTCTGTCGAGCTGTAGAGGCAGACGTTGTCGGTAGAAGATTTCGACGCCGACAACTCGAACGAAGAGAAGATGGCTGAGATCGTCCCCAAGCGAGATCCGGGCGGAGTATCGGGTTTTATGAGCCTGCAAATGCGCATGCGAATAGATTCCAGAATGAGATGGAATCCATTTAGATGACATTAATAAGATTATTTCCCCGCACCAGCTGCAGTCTGATCTTGGGGAGTACATTTCAGCACCAGAACCATCGTTGATCGTTGAAGATAGAGCAGTGATCGTGGACGAAGGTCTGCATTTCGGCGCATCCATTGGCTCTGCAAGCGCAGGAACTCGAGTCAGAAAGCTAGCGCTACTCGCTTTGCGAGGCTTCATGGTCATGATAAGTTGAGCGTAAACACACTTTCGGTCAAAACAAAGCCAGCGAATCCTCTGTTCTCTCGCTCGCCATCGGATTGGAAAACGACCGTCAAGAAGCTGGTACTCGACACAACTTTCACGGTACCGGTGGCGTTTGAATACTCAAATGTATTCGCATCTGTATTAATTAGCTTTTGCTGTGCCGCAATGTCGTTCAACATCTGATCGTCTTGAAGCTGTGCGCGTGATCCGAATGTCAGGAGACGCGCTCCATTGATGCCATGGCCAGCTCCATCGTAGATAGACACGCTGTCCCCGCTTTCGAGACGGATAGAATCCGAGTCCAACTTCAAGGTCAGCGAAACCATGCTACTCGCTCCAGCTTGAATGATCCTATTTATAACGTGCATGCATCATGATCAGACCGAGTCCATGTACCCGATTGCCATGTACAGCGCACCAAGTGCAGTTCGAATTGGGTAAGTAGAAATCTTCGAGGAGCCGACTTTCGATGGCAGAAACGATGCCCTTGTCCGTTAGAGTAAGTCCCCCGGATCCGGAGCCCTCGATAATCACGCGTTGGACGCCGCTGCAGTATTGACCTGGAGGGGGTATTATTCTCGCTCGGAATACCGCTTAAAATCACCGGACGTGTTTCGAAGGTCGCGTTGAAGCCTCGGTGCGTCGGTCTTTTCATGACGGACTTCGTGGCATCGAATACGACGAGAAGGGCGCCTTTCGAACCGATGACCGGCTCTTGTTGCGTGGTGTTACGGTAGAAAGACGCGTCAACCAGGAGCTCTTCATCATTGCCGGGTGCGTCCCAATCGCTAGAGTCTGGGACTGCGAAAAAGTTCGCAGGATCGATTTATTGATCACGACCAACTGATCATGAGACCAAGAACTGCGAAAAACGGACGCACGATCAAAGACCATAATATTGTCTCCTTCAGCGAGATCGGCGTCCACAAATTTGAGCCATAGATAGCCTGGCGAATTCTTGCGGATAATCCTGAATTCGGAACAGTTCGAGGTCAGTAAACGTAACAACGCCCGAGTTCAGGTGCAAGTGGCATGGGCCGGGCACTTGCCATCTGCAGAACGTATTGGGGTAGTACAGTCCAGTCCCCGACCCGTCCTCAATAAAACCAGAGGCGGTTTTGGGTACGTCGAAAAGCGATTCGCAAAATGGCTTGGCGTTGGCTGCATATGACGAGTAAGCACGTGCACGCCTTATGTGATGATTAAAGCTACCACTCTTTAGACCTCACCTTGGGCGAAGCGCGCTCTGAACCCTTCGGCTGATCCGACACCGGAGCTCTTAAATTCGACAAATATTTCAGTGCCTGGCGACAAATCAAAGTTCATGAGAAGTCGGAACCCGCGTCTGCAACAAACAGCACCTGTGGCATTCAACGGCGTCGCAGTGTCAGGCAGGGTTCCTTCATCAGCTGACGTGAATGTCTTCATGACCCGGGAGAACGTGTTGCCGCCGTCGCGAATGATCAGGGTGTCCTGGCCGGATAACGAAAGCGATACAATTGTCAAACTCATGATCCCCATCCCTGGGCCAGAGATCTTCCAGGTGCATGTTGTCTGTCCGCTGTAGGATAGAGGGCCAGAGCCGTCGGAGATCTCTCCATCTGCACAGCAAGCCAGTCGTGCTCGGAATTCCACGTGGGAAGGTCGGCGCAATCACTTACGTGAGAGGAGTACATCTTTGTGGCCACTGCAAACTAAAACTGTACGCGTCAGTTCAACGCGAAGAAAAATAAACGAGCAATTCGCACCCTGATACATGGTGAACTCGAAGCCCGATCGTAAAGTTGAATCCACTGGAGAGCTTTGCAGCAAATCACGGGTACGAATTCGAGAATTTGAATTATAGACGAGCTTGGCGACAAGACACTTGTATGCCTTCGGAGGAGTTTTGTTCAAGCTGAATCCGGTGGTGGATCATGAGCAACCAAAAATGATGTTTATCTGATTTGAAACTCAGAGAGACCTGGCCATGGTGATGTTCGCCTGACTGCCGTAGAAATATTCTCCGATCTTCCAAGATGCCTGCAGCATCGGGTTCTCGATGCCAACCACGCGTCCCGTTTCTTGTTTGGTCACGACTCCACATTCGGCGTCGTAGAGGGAAAGCGCTGCTCCCCAAGGAAGATTCAGCGCATCAAAGTAAAGCATCACTGGCTGCGTTGAGCTCTTGTCAGGTCTCAGCACCGTCCTGCGCGAATCCGAACGTCTTTAAGAATTTATTTAGAAACTTTCACGGGCTCTAGCTCGAGCTCCACTAATTTAAAGTTCGCACCAGCCGCAATTCATCGTGGACGGATACGCGTAACCTCTGGCCCCGTCGGAGATCGTAAACTCGAGAGGATCTCGCACTGTTCGCCACCCGTCACAAACTGTTCCGGAGTCCCCGTTGCAAGTGCATCCGAATCAGCAATCACATCAAAATTACAATGCAAATAATATATATCATATATCAGAATTACAATGCAAATAATATATATCAGTACAAAACACAAACCTTGTGTGTATTCTACAGCAAACCCGGGAGTGCGGGAAAACTTGGAAGGAGTGTATTCAATCATGTAACCAGCGTTCGCAACGGTCAAGTGCTTCGGTGTGTCCAGAGAAAGATCCCGGTTTGATGACTTGAACAAAACGTCCTTTGTATAAACATATCCGTACACAGGCTCGGCGCACTTAGTCACTTCTCCAACAGGCCAAAAACACCACTCGAGAGAAATCCAAGATGTGCTGCAGCACTCTTTCCATACCTTGTAGATCTCCTGGCGTTCCCAGCGAGGATTTTGACTGACTTCGAATAATCCGCTTCCTGTAAACGGCAATCGCATGTAAGCTCAAAGCGAAAAG
This sequence comes from Cyanophora paradoxa, assembly GCA_004431415.1. Taxonomy (NCBI): domain Eukaryota; class Glaucocystophyceae; order Cyanophorales; family Cyanophoraceae; genus Cyanophora; species Cyanophora paradoxa. Next base: position 56,224 of record QPMI01000246.1, on the reverse strand, counting down.
ATTAGAGAATGATGCTAAAGCGAGAAGACGAAAAAAGAAAACAGATGGACGCGCGCGCCAATATCGAATTCTTTTGCAACCGCAATAATCCTTCCGGTCCCCGGGGGTTTGATGAACCAGTTGCACTTGAATTCCGAGTACGATGTATCTAAGTCGCGGCCTGATGGCAAAGACCATTCTCCACTTCCATCGGATAGAATTGCATGAGAGCTTGCAATTGACCATGCTGTAGTCTTTCCAATGGAGCAGACTAGAGCCAACCGCGGAAGAATCACAGATTAGCGGAGATCGCGCTGAATGCCGACAAGACACAGAGCGACGCACGACGCCGAACGGTCATTGTCACCGTGCCAGAGGCGCATCCTGCCTTTGTCTGCAAAATGACGAACGCCCCCGAACCGGATGAAGTCAGATCGTGATCGAGCCCGCCTGCAGATCGAATCGGACTTCGAGGTGAGATTCCATCGTAAATCTGCGATTGATCATGACAAGGTTGCGCGGAAATGTATGGCAGCTATGTAGCGGCGAGTGCACGTGCGCACAGTAACGTTCCGCTCTTTGGAAGGGCAGCTAGACGCTGAATCTGGAGCAAACTCAATTCGAATCATCATCCGAGAAGAATTAGCCGCCAGGAACTGCCTGTTCGCGGATTTGCCAGTCATGTCTTTCCCCGAAAGTTTGCAGCACACCAACGCAATCTAAGCTTTAAGCCGAATGTGTGAACAAGACCGCAGCACACCAAACACATTGCATTCCGGGTTGCAGCGCAATCTCTGTCTTGAATTCGTGTTTGTCATAATCCGACAGTCGGTGCGCGTTAAACCAGCTGCAGCTCTCACTCGGCATCGCTCCAATTGCAAGTGCTGCCCGATGGGGGAAGGTGAGGAATCGATTTCGCTGGCGCGTGATTGCTATATATCGGAATGCAGACCCGGCATCACGTTGAAGGGAACCGACAGCGAGGTATTCAGCCCCATGGAATCTGTGACGGAGACGGTGATCGATCTTGAACCGCTAGAAGTTGAAGGAGCTAGGGCCAGCACGACAACTCCGTCGGAGATCGTTCGGTATGCTACAAGGCCGGGTGCGCCCGTCGTCTTTACTCTTAATGCGGGAGCGGATAGCAAATGAGCTCAACAGCACGGGCTAATTTGTATAATTAGCAGATTTCAAATCGCTCACTTCACTTGTTCGAAGGACCCGGTCGCCGAGTCGACGGTGGCACTGATAAATGCTAAAATGAGGCGGTCCGCGTAGCCATCTCCTGCCTGGATTACCGAGAGCGTAGGAGCTGCGAGCGCACATTGAGAAGACGGCGAAACTCAGCTGGGGCGACGTCGGGGCAGGGGGGCTTCGAATTCGGCGACGGGGGCAGGAGTGGCACCTTTTCCGATTTTGACGAGAGTGCTTCGGCAGTTGCGCATAATAAGCATGTCTCTCGCGCACAAAAAGACCCGGTAGATTCCAGAGGAAGTTGGGGCCTTGACCTTTGGAGCGATCTCCACCTTGAACTTCGCCACTCCATCGAGCGCGTTCATGAGATCTTGGACGTTAGCGCTCTGGGCGGCCTCCTCAACCCGGGAGATCTTGACGTCCAAACCGTCTAGTGTACGGCGGCTTCCTGGCGCGGAGGAGAGAGTGTAGACAGTCGCGGAGAGGTTCAGCTTGCAAAAAATGTCCCCAACTGGGGTGTTCACAATCGCGTTTGTGGTCGCAGCCAGCTGCGCGGCTGTACAGAAGAGGGTCCGCCCAAAAATGAAGAATTCGGAGCCGCCCATTTGTCCTTCAAGATTCAAGGTTCGCGTCGCCTTGTCCTCGAGATCCAAAACGATTTCAGAAGGTATCTGTTTGCTCGGGAATCGGGGTCCTGTACACGTGCGAGAAGCTTAATTAGCTTGGTGTGAGCTGCAGTGCGGAACTTTCTAGCTATATAGGGCCCCAGAGCTCTCACCAGGGATCTTGAGGCTCGCATAGGGTCGGCCTTCGCTTTTGGCGTCGGACACAAAGTCAGATTTGTCGACTTTCTGCATCATGCATATGCATGTCATGATCAGAGGCGAACGCGCAAATGCGACAGCGCCTGTTCTCACCGCCTGAGGTCCGGACAAGACGCTGAAAAACGTTTCAAGAGAAAACACGTTCTTGCGGAACTCAGCTTCATAGTGCTCGAGCAGAAGATGCGGGTCCTCGTCGACGACAGCAGCAGACTTCTCTTCTTCTCCCCCGAAGTACTGCAGGGCGTACGTGTTCCCTTTGTACCGGCCAGTCTCCCATTTGAGTTCGAAGCCCGCCCGCAGCAGCCAGTCATCCAGAAAACTGAAACCGGACCGCGTTTTCGCTCCCACGAAGATAGAAGCGGACCAGTGAGGGCCCGTGCCAATGAAGAACTTTCCGTCTGCATGAATTTATTAATATTTTCGCTGGTACCTGCATTCAATAATCATAGTGTAGACAAGAAAACCCGTACAGGACATAGGTCTTTTCAGTTGCGGGACGAAATTGGTTTTGATAAATCCGTCATTTCCAGTGCTGAAGTCAAACTGCGCATGCAGATGTCGATGAGTTGAAAGGACGCTGTAGCTATATAGTTCTGCGTATCTAAAAGCAGCTGCAGAAAACTCACCCTGGCGCCGGAGCCGCGCACGTATTCAGCCAAGAATTGCAACTGCGTTTTGAATTGGAAGCGAAAGTGAAGATCCAGCGCAAAGTCCGTAGACATCCAGAGGATCCCCCGGTGCACTTTCTTGAGCCCAATAGTGGCCAAGTCGAGACCGCCAACACTTGCCAGCGGCACATCGTCTCCGAGTTCTTTATCCAAATCTTTTCCCGCAATTGAAGGCATCAACGCGAGTTTTTTAAGCCAGACGTTCACATATATATACCCATTTCCAAGAAGCCGGGCTGACTTGCCGCCAGCGACATTGTCTGCATATATGCGAGCCGGTGTGAAGAAAGAATAGCATCTGCAGAATAAAAGAAACAGACGAAGTTGAAGTCTCCCTCGATTGGAACGGTTATCTTCAGCCTGATAAGGTGCAGTGCCTCTGCGGGAGAAGCGCGGGGTCATGATCGATATTCTTGGAAGGGCCAAGCGGAGACGACAAGTCAGGGCACCCAGAGAGACATCGATTTCGAAGAACAAAGTCGCCCCAATAGCAAATGAGCAAGACGTGCACTTGATGGAAACAGGCCCCTCCTCTTTGATAGTTTTGTCCTTCAACGTGAAAGGCTGTGCCGTTTGCAAAGACTTTGATGTGCTCCAGTACGCGAGCAAATTGCGATTGCGGAGGACGCTTTCCGTTTGCTCGACTGTGAGGTCCATCTCTTGTGAGAGCCGGGCCCGCTTGAAGCAGACCTTCGCAATCGGAACTCTGAATGAGAAAGAGCGATCGGATGTCTAGATCTGCGCGCAACTGCAACACACCAAAGGGCTAGCTTCTCTGCCGTCGATCTCGACGATGTTCGAGCTGGCGCCGCTCGCTGGAATGCGGACCGAGCTGACAACGACCGTGAAGAAAGTGTCGGTTCCCTCCGGCGTTTTGGCGCACTTCCAGTCTCGTCCTGTCGAGCCGAGATAGTACGCACGTCACGTGCATGCAAACACAGATTCGCGTCATGAACTGCGCATGCGCACGCACCTCCATGGATGATAGTCACACGCGGCTCCAGACGCGCCGCGAATGTGGACGCGTCGACCCCGTCCAGCCCCACCCGAACGCGCACGCGTCCATCGGCAGAACTCTGAGCCGAGCATTCGACTGACGCGACCTGCAGTGCGCATGCATATGCACAGGCGCCGGCGATCGCGACGTCAACGGCGTGAGCTCAGGCTCGCGTGCTCAGGACCCCGGCCGGGGTCAGACCTGCCAGAGGGCATCCAGAGATATGCAATTCGGAGCGGGTCCCTCCAGCTCGCTCGACGCGCGCACCGGCCTGTCCGTGCGCGCGTGTGAGTACTACATTATATTTAATGCACGCATTTATCTAATGCATATTCGCATTCCGATGGCGATCGCGAGCGCACCGTCCCGAAGGATCGGTGCCGTCGAAAGTACTCTTGAACGTACGTGGCAGAGGGAGCGAAGACGATTCCTGAGGGGATGACTTGAGACGGAAAGGAGTCGACTTGGAGCGCTCTGACAGAGGGCTGCTCGCAAGCTGACGGCCGCCGGCTCGCTGGTAGAAGTCCTCGACTTCGTTCTGCAGGCCTGCAGGGCCTGCGTGCCGAGGAGGGTCCACGAATCCGCGGACGCGTTTCCCGGCGTCGCAGCTCGGAAGTACGGTCGCTAACACGGCGAGGATTACAAGAGATCTAGATACAAGCTCAAGAGCGCAGACTTTGCTCCTCATGGCTGCGACGCTGCGTATACGTATACTAGCTATAGCTATAGCTACAGGCCAAACGATGTGATCTTCTTCGAGTTCAGGCCAAGTATATACGTATCTAGATCTAGATCTGCCGCATGCGCATGCGCGCGCGATGCTCACGTAAACAGTAAACTGCAGCTGTATACGTACATGTGCCACGGTGATATATATATTATACGACTCGGCGATGATGCCCGTGATTCCAGCGCGGATCGATATCCGATCGCGATGATCCCAGCCAGGCCAGCCTGGCAGGCCGCAGGCTCCGCCCGGGCAGCCTGGCAGGCGGTCACTCAGTGACTGTCCGACGGTCACCGGCGGCGGGTGTCCGCCGCTAGCCTACTTACTAACTTAGTAAGTAGTACCGGTAGTAGCGCTAGCGCTGGGCCGGGGCCGGGGGCCCGCCGGGCCGGCGCCGGCGCCGGCGCCGGGCCGCTCCGCAGCCTCCGGAGCTCCGGCGCTCCGCTCAGCGCCGACTCGCCGCCCGGCGAGCCAGCGCCGACTCAGCGGCTTCCAGGCCCGCGGCCGGCGGTAACAGTAGTACAATGAACTGTAGTACCTTTTCACCACACTACCAGGCCAGGCTGGGATTTTGAAACTAGGATATTCTAACTTACCTTTTGGTGCCAAATTTGACGTTTGTGACCTGCAAACTACGGCCGGTCTGACCTTGGAGAAGCAAAAAAATGCCACTGGAAACATCGCCCAATGGTGTATTTGTCTCTTTCATTTATTGAGTAGGAAAAAAACAAGCGGTTCCAGCCCGCGTAGTACTATGGTTTAGTGTACCCATGGGACCCTTTCGCTGGCGGAAAATGCCATGGGACCCGTTCGCTGGCACGAAATGCCAATCGTTTACTACAGCGTGGGACCCTTTCCCTGGCGGAAAATGCCAACATCTTACTACAGCGAATCGAGTCAAAAAGCTTCAGTCTGAAACTCGGGCGATTTGGTGATTGGTCAATTTAAATGATTCAGGATGGGTACGTCAAAATTGCTTACACAGCTCGTTTTTTTACCGGTCGACCCGACACGGCCGAATATATCCGGTTTCGTTAAATTCCCCTCGGGTATTCGGAATTCCCCGGCGCAAGCTAGTGCATTATACCCGGTAGCTTGCCGGCTACAACGTAACGTCCTGCAGGCTGCAGCGCGACTAGCCGGCGTGCATCGGCCCGGCGGGTGAAAAGTTATCGCGATCGCCGGCTACCCTTGCCCATATGCATATCCGGGCCAGCTAGCAAGCGGGGGGGGTGCGGGGGGGGGCGGAGCCCCCCTGCTTGTACCATATGCATACCGGTAGAATATCCATCTGCCACTGACTGCCAGGCAGTGCCAGCCTGTGCCAGGCAGTGGCAGCCACTGGCAGGCACTGAGTAGCACTGACTCAGTGAGTACTAGTACCAGGTACCGTAGACCGTAGTACCAGTACCATAGTACAAGCAGGGGGGGCTCCGCCCCCCCGTACCCCCCCCCTTGCTAGCTGGGTACAGACGTTACAGCACAGCTCGTTTTTTTCCCCAATCGACTCGACATGCCCGTTGTATGGGCAAGGGCAGCCGGCGATCACGATAACTTTTCACCCGCTTCGAGCCGGCTAGTTCGCCAACGTCAGCGTGTAGCCGGCAAGCTACCGGGTAGATTAGTGCTAGCGCCCGGTTTCATTTCGAAGAGCTAGTATACTAGATTAGCTATATAATTTAACCGGTTTTCAGCCGACAATTTTAACCGATGGGTGAACTTGGGTCGACCGGTAAAAAAAACGAGCTGTGAGCTCTAATTATATAAGTCCATTGATTTACATCGACCAATCACGAAATCGCTCGAGTTTCCGACTGGGGCTTTTTGACTCGACTCGCCGTAGTAAGCAATTTTGACGTACCCGGCCTTTTTGATTCAAATTGTCCAATCACCAAATCGCCCGAGTTTCAGACTGAAGCTTTTTGACTCGACTCGCTGTAGTAAACGATTGGCGTTTTCCGCCAGCGAAAGGGTCCCATGGGTACACGAAACCACAGTACTACGCGGGCTGGATACGCTTGTTTTTCTTCTACTCAATAAATGAAAGAGACAAATACACCATTCGGCACGGTTTCCAGTGGCATTTTTTCGCTTCTCCAGGCTCAGACCAGCCGTAGTTCGCAGGTCCCAAATGAAAAATTTGGCAGCAAAAGGTAAGCGGCGTCCGCAGAGTTGCAATTTCCCAGCCTGGCCTGGTACTGTGGTGAAAAGGTACTATAGTTCATTGTACTACTGTTACTTGTACCGTAGACTGGTCCGCAGTATACGTACTGGCACGGTAGTGACGGTACTGCCAGTCTAGATCTGCCACAGACTGGCCCACAGTCACTGAGTCTGCCAGCCTATAGCTACTGGTAGTGCCAGGCCGTGCCGCCGGGCGAGTCGGAGCCTCGCGATCGGACTCATCGGAGGCAATGGACTCGCGATCGCGAATCGCGATCGCGATCGAAGTTCGAAGATACGTCACCACGTCATGGATTCATGGACCGTGAGTCACGAACTCGGAACATCGAACATTGATTTGTGTTCAGAAATATCAATTCATGAGCCTCGGAGGACGCGTACGATGATACAATTGATACTACGATCCTGCTCAAGCTTCGTGGCGATCATGCTCATTCATACAGATTCAGCGTGATTTCAGAAATTCAGACTCCGATCACGATCGCGAAACGCGCGGTCAAGAATCGGCCACGCAAATGACGCAGAATATCCGTCACGGAAAAAATCACGTGTGTCCTTAAAAATAACTTCAAGCCACATGAAATCGATCGACACCGGCGAATTCGAATTTCGAATCGGCGGCGAATCGCCGGCAAATTGGCGGCAATGCCTGCAATGGTGAATATTTGTCATTGCAATTGTTCGGCATTGTTTGCAATCACACACTGTAATTCGGGTAATATTTAAGACCCCAAAATAATTAGTAATCCCGGAGTTTGGTCGGTTTAGTACTACGGTAGGCTGAAAATAATCAAGAGTTGGCCGCGCAGAGCGCTTTAGTAGCGTCCTTTAGAAGGGCCTAGAGGGTGGGCGCGGCGCGCGCTAGGGGGTCTACTAGGCTAGCTAGATCTGTTGGAGCGGGCGGGAGCCCCCTCGCACTATAGCTAGCTTCTCCCGCGCTGCAACTACGGCTGCGCTACGTACCCCCCCCGCACCTAGGTTTAGTATACGATAAAACTTAGTAGTCGGGCCTCGAAACTTTGGTACTTTAAAGATCCAGCATACTAAGTATTTCCCGACTTCCAGTACGCGTACTACTGAGGGGCGGCTTAAATTGCTGCGCACCGTATACCCGGCGTACCGTGGCACGTGGATCAAAATTTCCGAATATTTATTTTTATTTTTGAGAGAATACGGACCAGTCTACGTACGGTGGGGCGAGTATTAATTGGCCCAGAACCGGAATTGCCGTGGCGATAAAATGCCGAATTTAGATTCAGCTCTATGGCCGGCTAAGAAAATACATACCCCTCTCGGCAATTTACCGGCGTAAACGTAGATATTGCTGGCACTTTATTTCGTCAAACTTTGGCAAAACTAGTACTGCCGGCCAGTGCCGGGCCGGCCGCGCGCGGGTAGTCACTGACTCTGGAGTACCGTAGTACATGAACCGTAGTACAACGGTAGCGGCTCTATACTGTCAGTCTGTCACAGTCGTATACGTGCGCATACGCGCGCACGCCGTGACGATCAACAGCAGCGCAAATTATATAGCTACGTAACGCGAATAGCATACGTATACGTGCCGTTGCCTCAGCAGCTCGACGACCCTAGCCTGATCACGAGAACAACCCAGGCCTGATATCGATCATGAGAACAGCTGTAGAAATCCGACTCCTCGCCATCGCTTTTGGTGCGCACGCGATCTACAGGACTTCATGACTGCAGGACTTGCTTGACCTCATGCACGAATTTGCGATCGTCGCGCGCCCGCAGTGCTCTTTACGGCAGGCGTCGCAAGCGTTCTTGCCGAGACACGGACGCACACGTTTGCGTACGTCAACACCGCCGAGGAGCGCCAGAGTAACCCAGGCGACGTGGACATCTTCAACTTTCACGCTCCGTCGACCCTGCGCAAGATTCTGCGATTCTACATCCAGGACATGGACGTGGTGAACAAGCTTTTGACTTTTCATCAGCCGCGGACTCAACCTGCCACTGACGCCGATATCGATTCGATTCGCAGGGTAAAGCATGGGCAGTCGATAATAGCTTTGAGTACAGCCTTACGAATTACAAAGAAGACGGGACACAAGACGGAAAATCTGCTGAGGGAACCTGCTCAGGAGCGTCCTGCTCCAAGAACGGACACCTAGTGTTCACCAACTTGTGCGGTGGTACGTTCAACGGTTAATTGCAACGCTCGCTCACTTTGCGATGTCCTCACTCGCTTTGCAATTGCAACGCAGAGAGAAACAGCAACCTCAAGGTTGCACTCCGGATCAAGAATTTGAATGCAATCTTCAACAAAGCCACCTTTCAGGTCAAGGTGTCGTACCAAGCATGTAGTACGTCTACGCATGCGCAAGCCGCCTCCTATAGCTAGCGCTGCCACTGCGAGTCCGGCTCCCAGCGGCTGATCGTGAGCACGGCGCGCAATCAGAATGTCCCACGCGAGCAGCCCTGCAGGAGCGGAAGAGTGACTGGTGTGCGGGAGGCACTCTGAAGACTTATCAGACTGATCCAGGCGTGCACGTGGAAGACGCGACCGCGTGCAGCACCAACTACGGAGTTCAAACTTGCAAGGACATTGGGACCGTTGGTCAAGAATGCAACACCGGCGAGCGATGCCCTCTGGGTGCGCACATAAACACTGGATATCAGCCACCTGATTCAGTGGCATGATTATGACACGTATGTTAACAGATGACCCGTACATGACACTCGGCAGCGCTGGCTCTGCAAACAGCGGCTCTTGTGAGTGGCGCCTGTACTTGTTCGTTTTATAAATTATGTTTGTGACGCTTCCAACAGACAAGATCCCCAGCGGCGCGAACACCAAACCGTCTGCTCAAGTATGCATATGTAATAACGTTTAACTGACACATATGCATTATTTTCATGTTTATTTGCCTCACAGAGAAGCCTAAGCTGGCATCTTCCTCTAGATCCGGCTTCGACATGTGAAGCACTGAAAACGCCCGACACCTGCGCGACAAATGCAATCTTCTCGAAAGACTGCAGGAAAACCGGCACCGGAGGGTTTACCTCGTACTCTGCCACCTGCACTAAAAATGGTGCCAAGTACACTTACTACATACCAGGTAAGCTTAAGAAGCTTAATTATAAGCGGATGACACGTTGTTTCGGTATGCAAATGCTGATCATGATTTCGGCTTGCAGCAATTTCGACAATCGTTCTGCCTTTGCTGTACACCGACTTTGTGGCTGCATGCGGATCGAAAGCGAAGGCTATGGACATCGTTTACGCCGAGTTCGCCAAGCGGTCCGGCGGGAAGCTCTCCACTTATGAAGTCTGGAGCGTGCGTCAGCAGTCGGCCGAATATTTAACTCGTTCGCTTGCTAATAGCTACAGACTAATTATAAGCTATTATATATCATGATGGCGCAATCGCAGGTTGCCGACATCAAGGAGGGATACATGAGCACAGTGATCACAATCGCTTCAAATGCATATGACGACAGCACCGTAGAGGCAGTCGAGAGCACGGCGACTGCCATCGCCGACTCCTCCGAGTTCTTGGGCCTCAAAGCATCAAAGTTTCTCCCCGACCGCCCCACCTGGACAGTCCTAACGACAACAGAAAACTACAATCCCAACCAGAACCCTAGCTCCTCCGGCGGCTCAAGTTCGAGTGCGCATGTGCTCACTCTCCTCTTTTCTCTCTCTCTCTCTCTCTCTGATTTTTCTTTTTCTTTGCAGATACTGTGGCTCTCGCGGCGGGCATTGGGGGCGGCGTCGGAGGGTACGCCCCTACTTCTTACAGTGTACATATATTACAGTGTTTTCGTGAAGCTCATGGGAAATCCCGATCCCTCGTTCAGAGCGGTCCTCCTCGCCGCCATCGGAACGACGGTGTTCTGCATGAAGCGCAAGCGGAGCGGCGTGTCGATGGGGCGGGAGGCCGCCAGCCCGGCGGCGTACCAAGGCAACGACTTCGCCAAGCCCGCCTCCGTGCAGAGCGTCTCCATCGCCGTCGACAGCAGCGCGTACGACGAGGTCCAGAAGCCGCTGCCTGCCCAGCTCGCCTCGCAGCCCGCGGCCGCGGTCGCGCCGCCGCCGGCTGTCTTAGCACGCGTTTGAACTCGTTCTTCATAGCCGATGTCGTCGTGGTCGCGCTTCCAGGCTTTCAGCGTGTCGACATCCAGCAATATAGGTTTTCATTTTTTGAACGTTAACGTTTCGAACGTCGACGTCTCGAGCTCTGAACATCTTTAAACAGTTCAGGAAATTTACATTCGAAACGATTTCATACACTTATAATTAGCTATAGCTTAGCGTAGCTTAGATCTACACATTTTCGAGTTTCCGAGTTCGGAACTCCGCGGCCGGATCCCACGTTGATCTTCCTATTGTACAGCTTTCGAATTCCGATCGAATGCACGCGTTTCTGAGTTCGAACATCGATTTTGAGTTTAACGTATACCTAGCAATAGCGATAATGGCCACTAAATTTGTACAGCTTCTGCCGCGGAATTCGAAGCGGCCGTGGATTATTTCTCGTGATTTAACGTCTCTCTTTCATTTGCTGGATTTCGAGTCCTGGAGAGAGACGTTTTGTTGTCTAGATCTTGCCCGCGGCCGTAAAGCTGATTTTGTAATCATTGAATTCAGATATAGATCTAGACACGCTGTCTATAAACCAGCTATCTAGAGGACCAACTGGGCTGGCCATGGGTCACCTCAATCGAGCTCACGAACCCGGGCCGCCAGCGCTGCTAAATCCTGGCTTCAATTCGAATCGAAGTCGGTTCCTGCAATATTAGGATACATCCGACATCCGGCTACATCCGGGCCGCGGCCGCCATACAGCCATACAGCCACATACAGCCACTTGAAAGCCGAGTGGGGCCTGGCGGGGCGCCGGCGCGCCCGCCTACTCTAGCCCGAGGCACGACTGCCGGCCGGCCGGCCGCGGTGGGGCATCAGACGTCGACAAGGCCGACCCGGCGAACAGCAAGCGGGAACGGACCTGCCTCGAGGGCGCCGGGGAGAGGGAGAGGGCCCCGCCGCCCCCCTGCGGGCCGTGGCCATGGCCCCCGCTCGCCGCCGGCGCTGCAGAGCGCGAGTCAAACGGACAGCAAAGGAGGGAGAGGGCGGATCGAGGCAGGGGGGTTCAGGGGCAAGCTGGTGCAGGATAGCTAAAGTAGGAACCCCCCCCCTCCCCCCCCTCCCCCCCCCCCCCCCCCAGCTGGAGCGCGCGGCGCGGCGGCGCGGCGGGAGCTATCGGGTCGCCTATAGATAGCGCAGGAGGGCAAGCGGGGATGCCTACAGCAAGCGGGGAAAGCTAGAGGGCGGCTCTGAGGGACGGCGGGGCGGCAGAAGCTATCGGGTCGCCTATAGCTGGAGTCTCGCGTCTTCTCTTAGAGCGCACCGAGGGCCATGGGAGCTGGAATGCCTCCACCTATCGGGACGCTGGTGGCCGAGGGGGCGGGAGCTATCGGAATGCCGTCTTCTAAGATCGCGCGGGCCGCGTGTCTCCTCTAAGATCGCGGGCCGGCGCTCCGGGGCCGGGGCGGCGGGAGGTATCAGGTCGTCTACAGCTAGAGTCTTGCATCTTCTTACGAAATCTTCTCTAAGAAACGGTCGATCGACTTCGTTCGCACCGAGGGAGAAGAGGGCGGCGCTGGGGGCGGCGGAGCGGCGGGCGCTATCGGGTCGCCCGTAGCTAAAGTCTCTCTAAGTCTCTCTCTGTCTAAGAAGTCCTCTCTAAGAAGTCTTCCCTAATCTTAAGCTTCTCTTAAACGCACCGAGGGAGAAGAGGGCGGCGCTGGGGGCGGCGGAGCGGCGGGCGAGGTGGAAGGCGATGTTCGAGAGCGCCACGAAGCCGAACGTGAACACCGTGAAGAACGCCTGCCGGGGGGGGGGGGGAGGCGGGGGGGGTGAGGCGGGGGGGGTGAGGCGGGGGGGGGGAGCCGCGAGGAAGTGGGAGGCCTCCGGGGGGGCGAGCCAGCGGGCCGGAGCCAGAGCCAGCGGGGCGAGGTGGACAGCGAGGAGGCAGGGGCGGGCCCGGGCGAGATTTAGACGGCGCGCCGGGAAGCAGAAGGGGAGGGGGAAGCGATAGCTAAGCGGCGAGCTGAGCGGTAGGCTAGGCTAGAAGCAAGCCAGGCGCGGGGCGCGGGCTTAGCCACGAGGAGGCGATGCGCGCGGGGCGTCCCCGCGCACCAGCTAAGCAGCTGGCGGCTTGGCTAGGCTTGGGGCAAGTTTAGTGCTAGCTGGCGGCCGAGCTAGCGGCGCGCCATCGTCGTGGGGGATTGCGCAAAGCTATACTTAGATGTGAGCAAGAGCTAGAGCCAGAGCCATGTAACAGCTATGATTCAAAGCGAAATCTGAGCTCGGGCGCACCATTGTCTTGTAGGAGATGGGCTCCACGAACCCGTTCACGATCTCCGCCAGCGTCTCCGCCGACAGCTTCGTCCTGGTGGGGGGTACAGGTTAGAGGAGGGGGGTGACGGAATATCCAGGACAAGCGAGCCGCCGCGGTCGGGTCGGCGGGGCACGGGACGCCAAGCTCGGGGATAAGGGGTAGGGGGGTAGGGGGTAGGGCCTCCTGGAGGTAGGGGGTGGTGGAAGGGAGCGGGGCGAACGAGGGGCAGCGAGGCAGGGCAGGCCGGTCCGGCGGGAGAAAGGAAAGGGAGGGGGCGGATGAAAGGCGGGGGGGGGGGGGGGGGTACGGCACCGGCCGACGAGGCGGGGGTCCCGATTCATGCACGCCTCCCACGTCGCGCACGTGGTCTGGGGTACCGTCAGGCGGGGGCGGGGAGGGGGAAGGAGGGGGCGGGGCGGGAGAGCGAGCAGCGGCGGTGGGGTAGGCGACAGGCTCCACAAGCCTAAACTCGAGCTTTCTAATCAGGCAGGGGCGGGGAGGGCGGCAGGGAGAGGGGGGGGGGGGGGGCGGGGGGACCGGGAAGGGCGGCACGCGCTCGCAGGTCGGGGCGGGCGGGTGCCACAGCCTATAGCCGAGCTTTCTAGCCCAGTGTCCAGTGGAGACGGGAAGGAGGAGATCGGAGGTGCGCGGGGAGGGCGGGGAGCGGGGGCGGGGGGGGGGGGGGGGGGGGCGAAGGGGAGGGAGTACGGGGGTACACGCGCCTTGAGGCCCGGGAGGCGTGTCTGCGGGTCGCACTTGTTCTCGACGTAGTGCTGGCTGCGAGGGGGTACGCCGCGTGAGGGGGGTACGCCGCGTGAGGCGGGGAGGGCGGGGGGTGGAAGGGGAGACGGAGTGAGGGGGCGACGGCGCGCACGGCCCGTCATCCCCCCCGACCTGGCGATCAGGAAGATCTGGCGATCGCGCTACAGCTAGGGGCTCTCTCAGACTGTAGCACGCTAGGAGGTGGCCGCGCCGGGCGCCCCGCCCCGCCCCCGCCCGCCCCGCCCCGCCCCGCCGGGATCCGCTCATGCGGGGGGGGAGGAGGGCGGACCTGCACGTCGCGATCTCGTTCAGGACCTCTGCGGGAGGGAGAGGGGGGGGGACGCGCGCGGTCAGAGAGGGAGGGGCCGGCGTGGGTGCGGGCTGGCAGGTGGTTGGGGGAACGCGGGATCGCGCGGGCCGGCGGGAGCCGCGGAAAGGAGGCGGGGCGGGAGGAGCGGGACGGTAGGGGGCTTCTCAGGAGAGGGGGGAAGAGGCGGAGGGGGGTACCGGCGGAGTACTCGACGACCTTGTTGTCCACGTCGGCACGGACGGAGTTTACAAAGGCGTAGCACAGGTACGACACGGCGGCGATGACGCCGACGTTCACGAGCAGCTGCGGGATCGAATTCGAATCCGGATCAAATCGCGCGGCGCAGGGGCGGAGATGGAAACTTTTGATCGCGCTCGCTCGCCTGCAGGTAGCCGCTGATGACGTAGGGCAGCATCACGTAGAACGTCACGCGCTGCTGCTGCTTGTGCGCATCCGCATTCGAATTCGAACGGTCGCCGCCGTGCTGCCAGCCGCGCGAGGGCGTGCTCCCGCAGGATGGGCAGGAGCGGGCGGGCGAGGCGACGGTGCCGGCCCGGAGGGAGCGGCGCGGCGCGGGCGTGCCGACCGGCGTGCTCACGCCTGCTGCGCCGTCGTCTTCCATCGCGTCGTTGTTCTCGTCGGCATCGTCGCCAGCTTCGTCCTCGCCCCGCCGTGCGTCTCGCTCGCCCGAGTGGACCCGCCTCCGCCAAAAGTGAAGCATACCATGCATCTGCGCAGTGTCGGCAGGGCCCTGTGAGGCGCTCGCGCTCCCGCGCTGCGCTGCGTCGCTCACCCGCCCGCGCGTCGGGTCCACGCAGCCGAAGGACCAGCCGGAGCTCTCTGCGGTGGCTTTTGAGCGGTATGCGGTGCGATTGAGAGCCCGCGGAGCGCCGCACGCACTCTTCGGTTTGCGGCGACGCAGCTTGTCCTTCCCCTCGGATATCGAGAGCGCCGCCGCCGCGCTGGCGACCGCCGAAGTTGAAGGCACGTACGCTGGCTCGCACTCCATAGGGTCGGCCATCGTCGAGGACAAGTGCGGTTAGCACGCTGTATCCCCCGGGTGCCCCCCCCCCCAAATTTCCCGCGCTGTACCCGCCACGTTCGGAAGGAATTCGGAGCTCGGGCGCGGAGACGTTTAGGCTGGGCCAGCAGCAACCTTCAACGAGCCTCGAGCCCGCTAGAGCTACTGACGCGAGCGCCGCCGGACCGGCGCGGAAGTCGAGCTTGGAGCTCGAGTCGGAGCAACTCGATTGAACGTCGGTCCGCAGCCAGTTCGAGAGTCGGCGCCGGCGCCGGCGGCGACTCGGCGCTATCTTAAGCTTCGGCGCAACGCGTACGCGTTCTTGGCCAGCTGCGCGAGCGGTCTTGCATCAGCGCGGCCAGCAGCAGCTGTTTCTGGCGCGGCGCGCATGCGCAGTTAACGTTAACGTTGCGCCCGGGCGCGCCCGATCTGTTATCCGCTTTTCCCGCCCCCGGGGGCGGCCGCGAGGCCCACGGGATGTCTTACAGCATCAATGTGGACCCGGGGTCAACGACAGCCGCGGCCCTGGCCGGCGCCATGGCCATGGCCAGCGTGACGCGGGCGAGCGCAAGCTCGAGCGCAAGCTCAGGGGCGAGCTCGCGCAAGCATGCGCACGGCCTCTCCTCGCCGCCCCTGCCCGCGCTCTACGGTCACGCCGACGGCATCGAGTCTCTCCCGGACATATCGACACCCTTTAGGCTCCGTGCGCGCTCTCGCCGGCCGGGGGCTTCAGTCCGATCAGATCGCATCTAACGCCAACTGACGTGCTTGTGCCCCGCCCGGCAGAGATGGCGAAGAGCGATCGAAGAAAGATATACGAGTCTCTGGAGGACCTGAAGACGATGCGGTCGCGGCTGGCCCCGGGGGCGCCCACGAACCAGTTCACCGACGCGGCGGCGCACCTCCGCTCAGCCGAGACGTGCTTGACCCGCGGGGTGCGCGCGCGCACACACGCGGCCTAACAATCGAGAGCTTAACTTAGGATCGAATTAAAGGGTTCTTGTCGCGCCAACTGCGCTGGGCGCTGACCGGAGGCTCGCGATCGGGGGCCGGGGCCGGCCGCGCGCAGCAATGGCGGGAGGGGGCGGGGTCGCTGCTGGTGAGCCTGGCGCACAACAGCGGCGACCTCCGCGCCTCGGCAGGCTTCCGGGGGGCGGTCGACCACATATTCCGCAACCGGACGTGCGCTATATATGAAACGCCCGCCCGAAACTAAAGCTATGCAGCGCCACGTGCACGCGCCGGCTCGATCATAATCATTGAGATCGCGGGCAAGCGCAGATTCTTCGAGCCGGGTACAGCTCCGGAGCCCTGCTTACATATATCCGCCTTCGATTTCTCTTTGAATCTGAGAGGCGGCGCAGGGCGGAGGAGGGAATCTGTCGACTACGGGCCGGTGCAGAGGCGGGAGCGGCCGCCCGAGGAGGAGCGGCCGGCGCCCCCGCCGGCCGCCGCCAACCGCAGGCGGACCATCGTGGACGACTTTCCAGAGGTCTGGAGGCAGTGCAGGATGGGTGCGGCTCCTAAATATTTCCCAGCTCTGCCTAATTATAAAGTGTAAGCTTCAGCTCTCGATCATAAGCCCCTAATTTTACCCCCCCCCCCCCCCCCCCCCTGCAGAGGAGATCCAGCGGGGGGGTAGACGGAGGGCGTCCCGAACCGTCGTCGCCGTCGACGGCGCCGTCGCCGTTATAAAGGCGCACGAGGACGAGCTCGAGGAGGTGCCGTACCCCCCAGCCTTCCCCCCCCCCTTCGCCCCATCCCCCCTTCCTTCCGCCCGCCTGGGCCGATCGCTCTAGATCTGGGCCGCTCTAAATTTTCCCCACCACGTTTCCCCTCTGGGCCGCTCTGGGCCGATCGCTTCCTTCCCACCACACCCCTCGATCGCACCCCCCACCCCCTCTTTTTCTGTCTTGTTGACGGCCGCGGGTGCCCCACGCGCGCGAGCAGCTGAGGCAGGTCATGCACAAGAACTACTACATACCCCTCCGGAACATCTTCCGGTACTACGCACGGCTCGACGGCGCGAAGGTGCGGTACCACCCTCGCCTGCTGGCGTGTACCCGTGACCGTTCAGCCACGCCCCTCCAGGTCAAGAACATCGCCGTCCGGTCCCGCAAGGTGCGACTCGGTACCCCATTGAAGCACCGCGCGCCCCATCGGCCGCGTCTCATGATACCCCGGCCCCATCGGCGCGCCCTCACGATATACCCCGGCCCGGCGCGCAGATCGATAACGATGAGATGTACACCGTCTCGAAATACGGTAGCCCTCTCCAGGCCGGCGTGGCGTACCCTCGCCCGAGAAATTTAAACTCACGTACCCTTTTAACTCTTCAGAGTTCGACGCTTTCGTGGCCGACTGCAGAGTGATTTCCGGAAAGGTTCTCCCGCAAGCGAAGGTTCGAATCCGTCCGGAGCCGCTCGCTTGCTCCCTTTTCCTTTCTGAAGAATTTACCCTTGTACCCCCCCCCCCACTCCCCTCCCGCCAGGTCGACCTCATCTTTATCAGCGCCAATCGGGAGCAGCAATCGCAAGGCCCCGCGGGGCAGGTCCGCTGTACCCCCCGCAGCTCTCGCCTTCCCGTACCCCCCTGACGGCGAACACAGGCGACGCTAGCCTCCGACGCGAACACGCGGCTGACGATGGTCCTCCCCGAGTTCCTCAACGCGCGCCCACCCCCCTCCCCTTCGGAGCGCGTACCCCCCATCACGCCCCCCCCCTCCCCGCAGGCCGTCGTCAGGCTCGCGGAGGCACGATACGTGCGCGGCAGTACCCCCCTCCTCCCTCCTTTCCCCCCTCCAGCCGCCATTCTTCTTCTTCTGAGTTCCGCCTCTCTTTTGATCTCAGGCCGGGGAGGGGCGGGGCCTGGCGGAGCGCCTGTCCCTCTTGATGGAGAATCACGTGCTTCCCAACGCCAAGTGGTATCTTATCTGATGTCTCTCATCTCGTTTAATGTTATTGATATTTAATGTTTCTTGTATCGCAGGGACGACGTGGAGGAGTTCCGGCGGCTCGTGCGGCACCCGACCGTCCAGGAGGCCCTCGCCGCCGCCCGGCCCCAGGCCCGCCCCGCCCCGCCCCTCCCGCCCCGCGCGGCCGAGGCCGAGGCCGTCGCCCCGCCTCTGACCCGGGCCGGCCTTCCCGGGGCGTACCCCCCCTCAGATCCGCCTCCTGTTCGAGAAGTACTGCGGCCTCGACAGCCTCGCCGCCCGCACGTACGGCGCCCAGAAAAATAAATCGGCGAGCGCCCGTACCCCCCGCCGGGCGCGCTCTCCAGATTTAGATCTCGAGCTGAAGGCGTGGGGCCCCGGCAGGTTTCGATCCGGGAGTTCGTGGCGATGTTCGAAGACCTGGGGCTCCTGAGGGACCGCGCCCTCTCCCAGAAGGACGTCCAGGACGTGCGCTCGAGCCCCGGCGGGGCCTCTAATCTTTGGCCTGCCTCCTGACTCTGACTCTGGGGGGCGCAGGCCTTCGCGACGGCGCAGGCGGACCCCGTCATCGACGACGGTGCTTCCCCGCCCCCCCAGCCCCCCCTCCCCGGGCCCTCGAGCCGGGGCTGAGCCCGTACCCCTCCCCCTCTCCCACAGACGTGACGCAGGCGGACGACCACGGCGCCGACTGCATGGAGGAGCTCAACGCGGTCCGCCGGCGCCGGCGCCGTACCCCCTGCGCGAGGAATCGCGTGCCCCAAACGAGCGCGTACCCCTTCCGCAGGTGGAGTTCGAGGAGGCGATCATCCGATGCGCCGTCGCCCGCCACTGCGCCGAAAAGGATCCGGAGGGGGGGTACATGAGGAGGGGCAGCGTCAGTTTGGGGGCGGCGGCCCGCCCCCCGCTTCCCCCGGCTGCGGGCGCATCGATATCCAGCGCCAGCGCCGGCGCCGGTGCCGCGAATCCGAACCGGCGCCGTTCCGTATCCGTCGAGCCGAAGATTAAAGTGCCGTACCCCTCGCTCGCCCCCCCGCCTGGCCTCCCCCCATGGCCAGGTTCGCTATTGACTCCGTGCGCGCGCGGGCAGAGCTTCCAGTCGAACAGGCTCCAACAGGTAGACGAGGGGGAGAGCTCGAGGGGTCCGATCGAGGGGGTACGCGCTCCGGCGCACCCCGCCTCGTTCTCGTTTTCGGTACCCCGCCCGGCGAGCCGCGCCGGCCTGTCTTCGGTTGGCTCCGAGCCGGATCCGGAGCGCGAGGGGGAGGAAGGGGACGGGGGTACGGGGATGCCGCCCGGAGAGGTCGCACTCGCCGTCGCCCGCTTCTTCGAGGTGCGCACTTTACATTACAATATTTAATGATACGTATACATGGCCACAATTTTCGAGCTTTTTGGGGCTGAAACGCTATAGATAATTATACAATTATAAGCCTCGCACATGCACGTACGCGTGCAGTTTCTAAGCCGCCCTGCGCGTGCGCAGGCCGCGGAGCGCTCGGGAGGGCTGCCGAGGCACCGGGGACGGTCACCGTCCGTCATTTCGAGCGGCGCCGGCGGGGGCCCCCGGCCCCTCCTTGCGGCCCCCGCCGGGGCTGCGAAGTCCCTTTCCCCCTCCCTCGGCCGGCGGTAGTACGCACACTGCAGCTTTACTTTGCTTTGATTTGCAATTAGCTGTACTACGGTACAAGTACGGTGCCCCGCGGCCGGCGGCGAGTTTCCCGGCCTGCGCGCGCGGTACCATGTACCTACGCATGCGCAGTACTGTGTGTAGCTACCCCCTGGAAGCCCAGGCTGGGGCCGTACGCGTACCAGTACTACGCGTATACGGTAATTATAATCGGCACGCCAGTGACTCCACGCCTTGACGGAGGCTCACGGATCCGATGATCAGACGTCGACAGTGAATTCGAACGAATCCAACGCTTAAACTGAAGCTTAAACGGCAACCGTTGAACCCTACGTTCCATTGCCAGCTGCAGGGCCGCAGATCTAGACGTCGACTCTAGAATCTAGATCACTGTCACGGACCCACACATCGGAGCCGATCGCGCATCGGAGCCGCGACATATATATGTCATATCATAATACTCTAGACAACTATGATATATATATATATATGGATTCGGACCGGAGCCCACTGTGACGCGTACGTACCGGTAGTCACGTGAGTGAGTCGTGATGACATGATTCGGAGTACTCTAGTGACAGTGGGAGTCTAGTCACGATTCCTGTCACAGTGTGACGTAGTCTCACGTGCACGATCATGTCATGATGACGCCGTGACGGAGTCCGGACTCACAGCGTGTCACTCTGTGACGAGAGTCCGTCCGGCCCTTCGAATTCGAATTACTGGGTAGACTCTGAGAGCTCCGATTCGATTTCCCGCGGCGCCGGCGGCGGCCCCGCCCCGGCCGCGGGCCCGGGCCCGCCGGGCCGGCCGGGCCGCGGCCGCGGCACCCGGCGCCCCGCGGGCCGCGGCGCCGCCCCGACGCATTAATATCGCCGCGTGGCCCGCGTATGCATACATATGCGCACGCGCGAATCGCGATAGCTAGCTTGGACAGCCGGGCGCCTTGGCCTGTTAAGTTGGATATATCGATCTCTCAGCCGGACGCGTATACGCGTACGTACGTAATACTACGTATACGGCGCCGTAACGTTAACTTAGCCGCGGCCGTCGGCAGCCGGCGCGCGCCGCCCGGTGCCGACCGGCGCCTCCGAAGGCTCCGATTATTAGGAGTCCGATAGGCTCCGAGGCGAACTTGCAATTCCGGCAATTTCGGGGCTCCGAGCGAAAAAGTAACCGTACCCCGGGTCCGGTCTCCGAACAGCTCCGGGCCTCCGGACTCCGGAGTCCGGAGTCCGGACCCGGCGCACGCCGGACGCGGACCGGATCGGTCCGGAGCCATTTCGCCGAGTCGGAGACCGGACTTCACCGAACTTTCGGAAGAGGCCCCAGGTTAGATACTATGATATGGCCGGGATCCGATGCTCGATCGCGATCAGCTTCTTCAAGCCTTTGAAGCTTTCTTGGCTTCTTAATCTTCTTACTAAGTTAGCGTGCTACGTTGAACGGCCGCGGTACGCCGCGCAGGCTGGCGCAGCTGCCGCGTATGCATCGCAAATTTCTTGTGCCGTATACGTACGCGTACGTATACGTCGCATCCAACGTCCCGGAATCTGCAGCAGCAGTCAGTCAGTGCAGCTCGGCCGCTGAGCTGCAGCTGCCGCCGGGCCGCAGTACAATATTTATCGACAGCTTTCAAGCTGCGGCTGAATGATATCGATCATGACCAGCCCCCCGACCGCCCCCATGCCCAGTTCTGAGAGCTCAAGCTCAAGCCCGCCGCCAACATCAGCTGGGAGCCTCGAACGAGCCGCGGCGATCCTCTCTAAATTTGGATCCGCGGCTGCAGCTGGCCATGCTCCTCGCGCGTGGATCTCTCCAAGCCCCAGATCTAGAGCGCTAGCAGCGCCCGCGGAGCTCGCCGACGATCGCGAGGCCGCACGCGTACGAGACGTCGCGTTGGAGACAAACATGGGTGCTTGGAGGTTCGGCCACCTTCGCATGCGCAGGCTTTTGGAGGGACGCCCGTCTCGCAACTTAAACAGGCACGGGCGGGTCGCCCCTGAACCTGCAGCTGCGGCTGATTCTACGTACGTATACGGAGACTCGGCAACGTGGACGCCCCGCGCCCATATGCATGTCCAGCCGGCACTGGGGGCACCAGTTTTCGTGCTCGACCTCGAAACAGCCCCGGAGCCTTGCGGCTACCCAGGCTCACGATCGCCGGTGCACGACGGCGGCATCCGGATTCGCATCTTCAGAAGGCGAAGGTCCAGCGCCAGCGCCAGCTCCACCGACGGCGCCGACGCCGACGCCGACGACAGCGCCAGCGCCATGGCCAGCGCCGCCTCCGGTTCCCCGTCCCTCTCCACGCCCTCGCACTCCAGCTGCGAGGACCTCGAGGGGCAAGCGGAGTGCGCCACGCCCGGCGACGTCCTGGCCTCGCTTCTCAAATCGAAGGCGGTGCTGCGCATCGCGGATGAGGTGCGTCCCCCAATCGACATCATTCAAATTTAATTATAATTAGAGCATCGAATACTCGGATACTCGTTTCACTTCGATAAAGTCGAGTTCTTTTGCAACGTCTATCATGGTATATTGACCCGTATCCGTCTCCGATTTCTGCGCGTGCAGCTCTGGGACGCTCTCCGTGCGAACAGCTGCAGCCAGCGGGCGTCGATATCCACATCGTCTTCGAATTCATCGGATCCATCGGCTATAGCTACAGCCGCAAGGCAGAATTCGGATGCGGACTCGGGCCGGGAGCTGCAGCCACAACTGCTCGACTACGACCGCTACATGCGAATGCACTTCGCCATCCAGGTCCGCGTCCTTTAGTCTTTAATTTAGAACAAGATGTAGAAGAGCTCATCATCGAATTCGAATCGAAGCCGACTAGGCGTTCATGGAAGCCCTATTTCTAATTCCTATTCTAATAGAACAATATTCAAGAGCTCATCATGATCATCGCGATCGAATTCGAAGCTGACCACGAAGGCCGATTCTATATCTGATAAACTCGATCTGGAAATTCTAGATATCGGATAAACTCCGAGGCTCGATCTGGAATATCTGACATCGCTCAACGTCGAATTACTAGATTCGAATTCTGACAGACTCGATCGATTCCGCAGCGGGCGCTGATGCCGGCGCTGAACGTGCCGGAGGCGGCGGCGCGGGCGAAGAAGGACTGGGAGTGCGACCGGCAGGGCGAGAGGGGCGTACCCCGCTCGCGCTTCCGGGACAGCGTCCTCCACATCGCGGCGACGAGGGGCCTCACCTCGATCTCCCCTACGGGGCAGTGCAACGCGAAGAAAGTTCCGACGGCGATCCAAAGGTGCGCGTTCGATTCGGTGCTGCTGCTTATTCTCGAGCTCAATTAATTTCTGATTAAATTCTCCGGGCCTGCTCGCAGGTCGGTCGCATTCTTCTACGCGTTCTGCAACGCCATCACGACTATCGACGCCCGAACCGGCGGAAAGCGGCTGTGCACGACTTCCGGTGCGTTCGCCATTGCAATTAATATTGCCGTATTCCTGCCAGGCTGAAATCACAATTGAGGTCTGATTCTGATTCCGATTTCTGATGCATACGCACCTCAGAAATTCCGCCTGACGCGTGGCGGTTCTTCTCGGACCCGGCCCGAATTGCCCGCCTCCCGGACCCGCCCGCCGAGGTCCTGGAGGACGGACCGGCGCCCGATCTCGAGACCGGTACCGGTACCCGGCCGGCCCCGGGCCCGCGGCCAACGACGCCCCTCCCCTCCCGCCTCGAGCCGGGCCGGGATCGCGATCGCGACCGCGAGGCGGCGCCGTGTGCGGCGCGGCTGCCGCGGGCGACGGCGGCGGCCCTGCGGCGGACGGGGGCCGACCTCGCGTGGCTCGCCGTCCAGAACCGCCTCGCCCGCCGCCTCCGCAGCTTCGGCGCCGTCGGCTCCAGCCCTTCCTTCGCCGCTCTGAACATTCAGAACATTTAATTTATTTACCTCCAAACAATCAGAGCTATCTGTATATGGCGATCATCTTCTATTTGTGAGCATCTGAGCTTCTATTCGGTTCCTTTCGCGTCGTTGCTACAATTGGCTTCGCAGCTCGAACGAATATATATTTATGTGTATGTCATGATAATTTATAAGCAGCCGCAGTGCGTATAAGGATGTGTGTACAGCGCTAGCGCAGACTACGTACATATGGACTTGCATTTCGAGGCCGTGGGCCAGCTTGGATTGTACAGGCTCAGTATTCCGGCCGAGGGTGGCCGACATTCAAATTGTATTCGTGAATTCCTTTGTATCTTAAGCTTTCAGCTGCAGGGAATTCGTACACTTTTCTGTGCAGTCTCTAAACATGTATACGTATGCTTTCCTTTTCCTGGGTTCACTTTTAAAATTTCCTTTATTGCGAGAGGCAGCGCTAGCGTCGACCACTCCAGCGAGGCCGTGTTCATCGCTTTTGTTCGAGTCTATACATAGCTATTTCTTCTGTGGATTCGAAATTGAAGTCTTGTATGCGTAGAGACCGTGTACACGTATTATCCATACCGTCGTGCATGTATGATATTGACGATCCGTCAACTAAGCATACTGCAGCTGGCCATTATAAAATTACTTCAGCCCAATCTCTCCGAAGAAAACCAGTCACTGAGCCAGTTTAGATGCCTACAAACGCGCACACGCAATTGCAAAGCTCAAGATACCCGCGTCGACGTCACCCGACGGCGAGGGCGAGGAGGGGCGCGTCCCCTCGGCTGCTCTTCAGGTCCGCGGCGGCCGCCTTCCGGAGCGCCTCCTCCGCCCGCGCCCGCGCCTGGGGCCCCACGGCCGCCGCCGCCGCCGCCGCCGCCAGCGCAGACTCGCCGAGCACAGCTGTACGTAAATAACGGCGCGTCACATGATAACTGAGCCGGCTCCAAAGGAGGAAAGGAACGTTCAGCTTAGCTGGCGTACCCGGGGCGGCCGAGGGGAGGGCGAGGACCCCGACAGGGAGGGCGAAGCACCGGGCCTGCGCCGGGTACTGTAAACCGATCGAAGTAAAAGGGGCGCCGCCGGGATCCGAACCTCGTCCTTCATGACGACGGCGGGGAGTCCGACCCGCACGAGGGTACCCTGTTCGTCTTGTGGGCGGGGGGAGGGGGTGGAGAACGAGGGGGTACGGGGCTTTATTACCTTCCAGGCGCCGCGGTGGGAGTGGAACCGGTGGAGCGACAGCCAGCTCCCCGCCATTAGCACGATCTGACTCAGGTGAGCTCACGTCCAGGGGGTACCGAGGGCGAGGAGCCCCTGGGTACAGGCGCGCACCTCCTCGCGGTCCCCTGGGTCGAGGCGTATGGCGCCGCCCGCCGCGGTTGCGTGCCGGTGGTACTCCTAAGGGAAGGATGAGGGGGGTACGTAAAGAAGGAAAGGAGGAGAGCGAGGGAAAGCCGTACCCGGGCGAGGCGGACGAGGCCGGCGAGGCTGGCGGACACGAGGGTCGCCCGCTCGCAGGCGTACCCCCCCAGGTCGAAGCGGCCGAGGGAGAAAGGGGCCCCGGGCCGAGGGGGGCGGCTCTGGAGGTGGAACCGCTGAAGGCATTCGGCCATGGCGTGCAGTGCGGCGCCCGCCTGCGGCAAATCAGATCAGATCCGTTCATATCAGATCGGATCGGATCGGCTCAGACGTCACCTGAGGCTCGGGCAGCTCGCCGCGCGCGAAATCGAGGAAGTCAATCACGTGCGAGACGCTCTGCAGGCGCTGCGAAAAGGCTGTGAGGGAGCGAAGACGGCGGCGGAGGAGGGCATGGGCGAGCCTTCAGTGCGTGGTGCCCCGGAGTCGTCGGCAGCACCGAGTGCCGGATCGCGTCCTGCGGGGGGACGGGGAAGAGTTGAGGAGGGGGTAGGGAAAGTGCCGTGGCAGGGGTACCAGGCGCGCGAAGTCGGAGGAGGTCAGAAAGAGATCCGCCTGCGCCCTGCGGCACGCTGGCACGCTCCCTGAAGCAGCGAAGAGGGGGGTACGTCAAAGCGCGGCTGGAGGTAGGGGTACAGGGGCGACGGACGCGTACCCGGGGGCCGGGCGGCGGCGAGCGAGGCCTCGCAGTGGGCCATCAGCCGCAGCGCGTCACGCACGGCCGCCCCGTACTGAAATGCCGCCGAGCGGGGCGACCTGGAAGGGGGGTACGGTGAGGAGGCGCCCGGGGATGGAGGCGGAGGGGGGTACGCGCAGGTTGGAGCGCGGGGGGCGGTACACGCGTGCTGCGGTGCCGGGGGGAAGGAGCCCGGGTAGGAGGATCGCCTCCCGGATCTGGGGGTACGCGGTTCAAAGGGATCTTGGGGGATACGGGGGTGAGGGCGGGGGGTACCGCCTGCACGTCGCGCCCGAGGAGTCGGTGCTCCACGTCCGCCAGGTCCAGCTGGGGGTACGCGGATCGGAGGGGGTACCGGGTCGAGAGCAGAAGGGGGGCTACCTCCTCTCCGGGGCGGACGGCGGGGTCCCGGTACACGCAGAGGAGGGGGGACGACGGGTCCGAGTCCGCGTACCCGTCGTACCTGAGGAGAAGGGAGGGGTAAGTGTCGGGGGAGCGGGGGGGTACAGGCGTCGCGGGAGGGGGTACAGTCGTCGCGGGCGGACCGGAGAAAGGTGGAGAGGGGGTTGCAGTTTGAGCGCTCGACGCGGTACAGGGCCACGGAGGCGCTCGAGGCGTCCGCGACGGGTTCCTGTACCCCCCGATTGGTAAGAGAGGGGGTAAAGAGCGGGCGGGGGTAGGCCCACCTCGGCGCTCAGGTGGCCCATGACTTCGGGGCCAAGGCGAACGGCGTACACCGGCGCGGCGCGGGGGTCGGCGGAGAGGGCGTTGGGGAGTACCCCCGCCACGACGCTCCCCACCACGATCGAGCCCTCGTCTTTGGGGAAAGGGAGGGGGCGGGGGGGAGTGAGCAACGCGACAGAGGGTGGGGGGGGATGGGGCCCGGGGTACCGAGGTGGACGGGCCCGCTGAGGCCGGGGAGCTCGCGCGCGAGCTCCCGCCGGAGGCGGAGGACGTGGTCCAGGTCCCCGGAGGCGAGCACGCCCAGGCTGCGACCCTAGGCTTAGCTCGGGTCGCTGGGCGCACGGCAAGCACTGCTCTTTCCTCTGCGCGCTGGACGCGCGAACGGGAGGGCGGGGGGGCGGGCGGGCGGGCGGGAGAGGCGGCGGCGATGCGGACCCGCTCGGCATGTCCTTCAGCTCCACATCGTAGTGCGTGCCTTTCGTCGCCGCTGCGCGCGGGCGCTCGGGCTCGGCGAGCGAGGCGCGGCTCGCGGGCGGCCCGGAGGCGGCCCCGCGCACCGAGCTTCGGGATTCGGGAGCGCAGCGTCTCAGAGGGGTCCTAAAAGCGCCCAGCGTCAGCGCATGGGCGCGTCGCGGACCGGTCGGCGCCAGCGCACCGCAACCTCGAAGCCGGAGAGGCCGCTGACGAGGGACGAGAGAGCGGTGGCAGCCGTGTCGCGTATGCGAACGCGCGTATGCATGACCCGCTCCGGGGCCTGCGCCGGAGCTGCGCTTGCGATCAGGCGCGGTGGCGCTCGGCGGGGCAGGGAACCGGCTCGCCGCTAAGCCCCGCAGCGGCAGCGCTCATTCGATCGGCAGCCAGGACTCCAGATTCCGGGCTCCCGCTTTGACAATCCCGTACCCGGGAGTCGAGCTTGTGCGTTGCATCCCGCCGCTTCCGCCTTCTCTGTCAGCTGCCGATCGTACGGCGTCGGTTGCAAAGCTGACTGCCGTCGGCGTACAGGTTTCGGCAGTCTCGTCCTGTCCCCCGTCCGCTCCTCAGCGACCCGCCACCCGCGCCCGCGTACCAGCAACATGAGCGGTGCGTGCTGCGTGGGAGTCGCCCACGAACCGCGGTCCTGTCACTCCTGCCTGACGTAACGCGCGGATGGTTTTCCCTCGCCTCCCGCCGGTTTCCCGGAGCAGGCTACCCGCCTCCCCGTGCGTCATTCGTACTTACAATGCCTTTCTTACCGCCGACCGCCGCCGCTCCATTGCTCGCAGAGGGCTACGGCGCTCCGCCCGCGGGCTATCCCCGTGCGTCGCATCGCGTCCCCGCGTCCCCGCCCGTCTTCATACTCGCACTTCGTGTCATTCACGCTCCGTACGCACGCGCAGAGGGCTATCCGCAGCAGCCCGGCTACCCGCAGCGTAAGACCCTTCCAACGCGCCGCGCGCGCCCGCGTCGGCTCACGTCCTCTCGCAGAGGGCATGCCGGCCGGCTATCCGCCGCAGCAGCAGCCCGGGTACGGCCAGCCGCAGATGCCGTACGGGCAGCCGCCGATGGGCCAAGTGCCCTACGGCCAGCCGATGGGGCAGGTCCGCTCTCTTCGCTTCTGGTCCCTGTGTTCTCTTGTCTTGGCTCCTCTGATCGCGGGCCGGGCCGGGCGCAGGTCCCCTACGGCCAGCCCATGGGGCAGGTGCCCCACGCCCCCCGGCCCGTCCCTTCCCTCTCGGCTCCTCTGACCGCTCGCGGGCGCGCAGATGCCGTACGGCCAGCCGATGCAGATGGGCCAGCCGATGATGGGCGGCGCTCCGATGATGGGCGGCGCTCCGATGATGGGCGGCGGCCAGCCCTGCATGGTGCGGGCCCCCCGCCGCGCCCTTCCGCCACCTGCCCTCCGCCCTTCTCTCACGCCCGCCCGCGCAGGTCTGCCGCGGGACCGGAATGAAGCCTCACAACCCCTCCAAGGCCTGCAAGGCCTGCAAGGGCCGCCGCGGTGGGCGCCGTACCCCTCCCAGCGCCCCCGAAACGCCGTACCCCCCTGACTCCGTCCTTTCGGCGCAGTCCTGCCGATGAACGTTCGCATCGTCGCGTGCAAGAAGTGCCACGGGTCGGGCGCCAACCCCAAGAAGGGAGGCGCCTGCAAGCGCTGCGGCGGTGCGGGCCGGGCCCCGTATATGTACCCCTCCCGCGGGCTCCGCCAACCTTCCTTCGTTCGCAGGCGCCGGCCGCGGCTACGACTCGGACTGAGTTGAACGGGCGGAGAAGCCGCTGGCGCCCGGCCGCCGGCCGGGGCTCGGGCCCTGGGCCTCTGGCCCGCGACCGCTTCTCCCTCCTTTTCTAACGTCTATCCAATTATAACTTAATGACGCGATTTCCGCTCGGGGCCTGGGCTCGTGCATGCACGGCCGCTCGGGGATTGACGGTGGTCGCCACTGCCGTGTGCGCGGGCGAGCTTTCGGCTGGGGTCCTGGGGAACGCGGCTGGGCTGGGCGCCCGGCCGGGCTGCGTTTCGGGCATGCCGGCTCGACGCCTGCCGCCGGTCGCTTAGCTAGACACTCGGCTAGGGGTCCGATAGAAGAGAAGTCGGCAATCGACACCCCCCCCCCCAACCCCCCCCCCTCCCCCCGGCCCCCGGCCCCTTACCCCCCCGGCCGAGCGAAGCCGCTGCTCGGGGTCGCTGCCGGGCCCCGGGGCCTTGGCTGCAGCCGCAAACTCGACCTGCTCTCTGACACTCGGGGACCTCGGCACTGGTGCGGTGGCGCCATGCGCGGCGAGCTGGGGCGAGCTCGAGAGGGCCCCGGCCGTCGGCCCGCCGGCGGCGGCAGAAGTTAAAAGGGCCCAGCTGGCAGCGGCCGCGGGGCCCGCCCGGGCTCCCGGAGTCCACGTGCCCCCGCGCGCGCCGGCCGCCCCTAGGCCTCGAGCTCGCATCGGTTGGGTTTGAATTCACTTGTACAAAGCCACATATGCATGCACAAGCTTTAACTCAGTGACTGCGTCCGGATAGATCAGATCAGGTTCGATCTAGCTATAGGGCGCGAAATCGACTAATACGGGGCGAAGCGCCCGCTGCCGCGGCTGCCCCCGCCGATCGCGAAGGGGGCAGGCGCTGGAGACGGATTGGGAGAGGACGGCGAGGACGAGGAGGACGACGAAGGCGCGGGGCCGGCGCCGGCGCCGGCGCCGGCGCCCCCCTCCTGGGTCCCGCGCCTCCGCTCGAGCCGCTCCCGCTCCATCCGCTCCCACAGGCCGCTGGACACGCCCAGCTTCTTGCGGCGCTGCGTGAACCACGCCTTCACCTGCCAGACGCGTTAACGAAAGTCAGAGCGTAAAAAGAATCGAATTAAAGACGGGACCGGGGGTTCGAACTCAAATTAACCAAATCTAAAGATCGGGCCGGCGCGGGGAGATCTAGAGAAAGGGGAGAATGCATATGGCAGCACCGTCGCGCCGCTTTCGAGGCCCAGCTCGGCGGCCGCCTTGCGGGCGTCGGCCATCGAGATGCCACCCTCGCCGTCGTCGAAGAGGTCTTCGAGGGCCTCCACCTTGCACGATTAATATTATAAATCAATCAAAGACATGTGAGGCTCGGCGATTCGCATCTGTGGATCTGCAAATTAGAGCACGCGTACGGCGCACCTGCTCGGGCGTCTTTTGCTGGGCTCGAGGCTTCCCTTGGGCCTTCTTGCTCCGCATCGAAAAGTACCTTCGACCGCAATCATCATGTATGTTGATTACTTGATATAATTTATATAATTATTATTATTGCGATAAGCGTGCCAGGAGCGGCATGGGGCGCACTGCCCGATTCTTTGGGAAGATATGTTCATCTTCTGTACCAGCCGAATTCTGTCCGGGTCATAATCCATGTTATTCGAGGACTTCTTACAATCGTCTCGGAAGCGCTCCCACATCCGGCGCAAGACCTGCGCAGGTCGAGAGTAAAGTAAAACCTTGAAGCGGCACCGCGTCGCAAGGCGGAGCAGAGGCGGGCCTGCTCCTCGTGAGACCCGTCGGGCAGAGCCACGCCCCAGCCCTGGTCCCGCGCTGGATCTAATTTGGTCCAAAGCGTCTCGCAGCGCCGGGTGCACTCGAGCTCTCCGGAGCCCACGTGAACATGAAGGAATTCGCGCAGGTCGGGAATGGCGTAGATGGCGTTTTTGGCACGATCCGCCTGAGGATCGAAATCGCTTGTTCAGTGAAGAAATTTAAAAGCGGGGAAAAGCGGACCCCGTTGATGCCAGCGATACTGATGGCGAGCCAGCGGTCCATGCGGGCTTGCAGCTCGTCCTTGAGCCGCTGGAGCTCGGCGGGGTCAAGCAAGTCAGCCCCGCCGCCAATGCCGGGGTTTCTCCGTCGCTCAGCATCAATCACCGCCTTCGCAGAAGGAACGCTGCGCACCATTAAATATTCGGCGTCCAGAAGAATTCGGCGATCGCGAGATTTCGCGCGAAACATGGCGCCGCACCCGCCTCTCGCAAAAGCGACCCGCACTGCCGCCCGGATTTCCGCGGGAACTTTCGAGACATTGCAGTCAAATCTGCAGCAGCGAATTTCGAGTTTCGGGTGCGATTCAATTGGGCGAATTTGAAGCGCGCCCACGTCACGGCGTGCACGCGCACGTGAGACAATAGAGGCGATTCTCTTCGTAGAGGTTCGTGCTGCGCGAGGTTCATGCATGAGCCGAGCCTCATATGCAGCGCGGGGAAACAAAACCTCGCACGATACCTGAACAACCCGTCCACAGGCATGTTTCTTCTATCCTGCTCAAATACCAATTGCGCGGGCGCCTGCGCTAGCGCTGACCGCTAGCTAGCTATCCTGCTTCGCGGTCGATCCTCCTGAGCTATCGATCCTGCGCGAGCGCTGACCTCATGCAGAGCTCGAGACTCCTGAGATTTTAGAGAGAAGCGAGCTCGAGAGAAGAGAGAGGCTAATTAAGAGGTATCTATAGCTAGGAATTTAGATCTAGAGAGAGCATCGAAAAATTAAAACCGCCCCCCCCCCCCCCCCCCCCCCCCCCCGCCCACTCCCCTCGCTCCCCATGGCCACCCCGGGGCAGCTCTTGCATTAGCACAGAACACAACAACAATGCATGAGTTTCACATCGCCCAATATATCTCTCCGACTAGATACTACCGAGGACCGTCGTGGCCACCCCCCTCCGGATCCGAGGCTCCTTCCCCCTCTCACCGGTTTTTGCTTTTGCGGAGTACCGGTTTTGCTTTTGCGGAGAGTCACTGAGCACCACACGTGCACGCCAGTCCCCCCTCTCTCGAGAAGAAAAAAAGATTTGAAAAAATCGGATTTGATTTGATCCTGCCCCTCCCTCCACCCCCCACCCCCCCCAACCCACCCCACCCCTACCGGGCTGCCGGGCGGCTAGGCGGAGCCCGGGGCGTCGGGGGGGTACGACTCCGGGAAGACGAAGTAGTAGAGGTTCGCCTGTCGGCGACGCTGGTCGGCCAGCGGGACCGAGGGGGGGGGGGGGGTAGATGCATATGCAGGGGGGTACGCGCCTGGCGGTAGAGCGCGAGAAAGGCGACGGAGGAGCACGAGGAGAAGTTCAGGGCCAGCGTCGCCGCGTGCTCTCTGCAAGGAGGTAGGGAAAGAATCGATGGGGGGTACAGGGAAGGGGGGCGGGGAAGGCGGCACCGCAGGAATCGCCAGGAGGCGGTGAGGGCGAGGCGGTCTCTCAGGCGCGGGAAGAGGAGGCCGGCGGCGTGGAGGCCGGCGACCACGGCGCCGTTGACACCGGCGGTGAGGAGCGAGAAGGTCAGCGCCGAGGCGCACCTGCCGATGAACTTTAACGGTCTTGTAAACGCGTTTGATTTAGCTTTCGAAAGTTTATCGTCCTGTTTATTCCGGCGCGGCCCTATATATATATCATGGTGTTTCGCCTGCGGCGAGGGGCGAGGAGCGAGATGGTGAGCGCCGAGGAGCACCTGTCCTCCGCAGCTTACGCTTAAGCTTCGAAATTCGGCGCCCTTGGCTCCCGCCCTTCTTTCGCTTCTTTCTATTATTGCTGAACTTTAACGGTCTTGTTTACGTATAAATTTGATCATGGGTTAGCTTTATTGTCCTGTTTATTCCTGTTAAATATGGAAGGCGAGCGCCGGGTCGCACGCGTCATCGTCATAGACCTCCAGCCCTTCTAGATCTCCTTTAACAGTCTTCTTCTAGATTTATAATTGGCCTCATTAGCTTTATTAGATTACGTAAAGTGGGCGCCGATCACGGGGCGCACGCCGCGTCGTCGAAGGTGGCGCGGGAGTAGGGGAACGAGGCGGCCCCGGGGCCCCAGCGCGCCACGAGCACCTGCGGCGGAGAACAGGAGTCGGAGTCACAATCAGAATTCGAAGTCCTATCCACTTTGAAAGTCATAACTGAATCGAATTGTCTACGTAGGTGATCATAAGAGAGACGTTTAGGATTATCTAAGAGATTATAAGAGAGAGGTGATTAGAAGTGAAGTATCTGACAGAGCGTTTGGATCTAACACAGCGCCTTTGGATCTGCGCACCGTCGCGATGAAGGTCGCGGTGGCCGCCCACGAGATCACCGCGTGCCACAGCAGCATCGACCTGCGAACGAAGCTTAAGACTTCGAATTCGCGGATCGAATTTAGATGCGCAGCGATCCGCTGTGCGGTTAGGAGGCCCTCATCCAATGTGGCCATGAATTTAATGAATATAATGCGTCCTTATAAATAAGCTCCTCCATGAATCTAATGAACGAACGCGAGATCGCATCTCGAAATCAAAACCACGCGCCTGATGCCGCTCTGGACGTTGAAGACCCACAGGTCCTCGTCGAAGACGATGGTGGGCCCGCCGGCCGGGCCCTCCGGCGCCTCCCCCGCCCCCGCCCCCTCCTCTTCCTCGTCCGGCCCTGGGCCCCCCGCCGCCGCCCCCTCCTCCTCCTCCCCGTCGAGGCACCGGACCTCTGCGCCGGCTGCGGCTGCGGCTGGGCCGGCGGCTGGCGCGTCCTTTCCCCGCCGCGCGCTCGAGCCGGGGGTCGCTGGGCCTGCTTCGTGGTCCGAGGAGGAGGGCGCTGCGGCCGACGCGGCGGGGGCGGGGGCGGAGGAGGGGGGTGAAGAAGGAGACCGATGAGAAGAAGTGGGCGGCTCGGGCGCGGGCCGCGCCCCCGCCCCGCCCTTCCCCTCCCCATCCTCCGCCCCCGCCCCCGCCTCCGCCTCCTCCGGAGCGACGGCCGCGGTCGCCGCCCGCGAGCGGCGGGAGAGGAAGGCGGCGGCGCGGCGGGCGAAGGGCCGGGCCACACGGCGCAGGAGGAGCGAGGACGGGAGCAGGAGCGTCGCCAGGTCCGAGGCCAGAGACGCGACGTACACAGCCACGGACTGGACCTGTGGACGAGCGAAAATTACTCCAAGGCATTGGGAGGGGGGAGGGCGAGGAAGGGGGTACCTGGAAGAAGGCGAGCTGCCGGAAGACCCGCACGCAGAGGCTGCGGGGAGGGGGGTACGCGGTTCGAAAAGGGGAGACGGGGAGGAGGAGGAGGGTCGGGGGGTATGCGCGCACAGCATGGTGAGGGCGTACAGGACTGCGGCATCCCCGTGGGGCAGGGCGGCGGCGAGGGGCCGTCCGAAGGCCCGCAGCTGCGGCGGCGGAACGCATATGATGAGGAGGCAGACCGAGCCAGCGAGTTGATAAGAAGGCGATAATGATAGGTGACAAGATAACGTAGTAATTTTATAAGGTCTTCATTTATCTGTCTATCTGTATATCCCTCCGCCCACACCTGGAGGAGGACGAGGAGGAAGCAGACGGACGAGTTGGTCGCGTTGATAAGGACCTGCCGCGCGAATATATAAGCGACTCTCTCGGGCTGCCTAATTGGTCGCGTATAGAAAGCCTAGGGGGCGATCCTCGGGGGCGATCCTCTAGGGCTCCCTCTGTAGGAAGGAAGCTTGGGCCTAGCTGGCTGGAGGGGCAGGGAAGGGGGGACGGGGTGGCGGCGGCCGCGGGGGGGCTGGATGCGGGGTGGGGGTTGCGGGAAGGCTTAGGGAGGGGAGCGAAGGGGGGGGGGGTTCGCGACGATGCGACGGGGCGGGGCGGGGGGAGGAAGTGATGGGGGAGCAAAGGCGGGCCGTTCGGGGCGGGGGTGCGGCGGGAACAAGGCCGGAGCCGGATCCAGTGGGGGAGGGGGGGAAGGGGGAGGGAAGGGGGAGGGGGGAGGCCGGAGGTTAGAGGACTTTACAGCCACACGTGAACGGAAGGCGGTGCAGGAAGACGGTGAGGTTGGTGGGCCGGGTGGGGGGGAGGGGGAGGGGGGCGGGAGGGGGGGGAATTCGGTGCAAGGGGGAAGCGGGAGGGGAATAAGGCGGGGCCCGCGAGGGAGGGGAACAGGGCCGGAGCCGAATCCAGTTGAAGGAGGGGGGTGGAGGAGGTTGGGGGGGGGGGGGGGGGGAGGGGGGGAGCAGGAGGAGGGAGGATGGGGGTGAAAAGACTTTACAGCCATACGTGAACGGAAGGTGCGGCGGGAAGACGGGGAGGATTGGGGGAGGAGGGGGGGGGAGTGGGAGGGGGTGGGGCGGGAACGGGGGGGGGGGGGGGGTAGGGCGAGCCTGGGCGACGGAAGAGCGTACGACGGAGAAGAGGAAGAGGTACCCGAACAGGACGAAAACAATGCACATGTTCAGCGTCTGCCCGGATCAGATCAGGTGAGATCGGATCAGATCAGATCAGGTGAGGTCGGATCGGATCAGATCTGATCCGATCTGATACGGACCTGAAACTTGCCGAAAGTGGAGAGGGCGCGGGCGGGGACGGGGGCCGCCGACGCCGCCGCCGCCGCCGCCGCGCTAGCGCTGCCGGCGGCGCCGCCCGCGGCCGCCTCTGCAGTGACGACGTCGACGGCAAAGACCGAGGCGGAGGCGGCGGTGGCGCGGCGCCTGGCGATGACGCGGGCGTGCAGGCGGGCGCAGATCTGATTCGCCAGCACGATGAAGACAAGGCTGGCTACGTAGCCGAACGGCACGTGCGTCACTGCGTCAAGACGGAAGTCAGCGCTCGTTCGTTCGTTCGGCTCCGGATCCGCTCGGCTCGTTTTAATTGCGCGTGCGGGCGGCGCGTGCGCGCGGGCGCGCACGGTCCACGACGGCGTTTGAGGCCGCAAAGAGGGACGGCCCCAGGACGAGAAACAGGGCCATGTAGGAGGGTACGACGCGCCGGAGGGGGGCGTGGAGGAGCAGGGAGAACCAGACGGAAGCATTGGAGGATGCGCCGATCGACCCGACGAACGCGAAGACGAACGCCCGGGCGACCCGGTGGGGTACGGAGTGGTAGGGGAGGCCGAACTGGAGGGCGGCGGTCGCGGCGGGGCCCGCCGTGACCAGCGCCAGGGCCCGCGCGTTGGCCCAGAAACCGCCGGCGCCCGCGCCGGCGTCCCGCGACGGCGAGGCGCGTGCACTGGACTTCGACTCGAACGCGCGCCGCACGAGCCGCCAGAACGCTCGGGACTCCTCTGGGGGCGCGAGCCCCAGAGCGTCGGCGGTCGAAGTGGCGCCGGCGACGGCGCCGGCGGGGCCGGCGGGGCCCGGCGGCGGCCCGGGGCCGGCGCGCGACTCGCTCCGCCGCCGCGCGCGCAAGTGCCCGTGTCCGCGTCCGTGTCCCGCATGCGCAGCGGCGGATGGCGTTGTGATTGCGCATGCGTCATCCAGATCTAGAGGAACGAGAGCGGCCGCCTGCCGCTGCACGCGCGGACGGGGGGGAGTCATGATCAGCAAGCGTGTAACGCACGGCTGGGAAGGCATCGCTTGCGCCACGGCGTGGCCATGGGCAACGCGCACCTCCTCGCTCGGTGCATGCAGCGACAGTTGCAGCGGCACGATGCGTGGATGCATCGGCGGGGATCCAGGGAGCCCTTCTTCTGGGCATTCCACCCTATGGCCAACCGGGCCGGAACTTAGAGAACCGCTGCAGACCTATAGCTAGACTGACATGCACTTAGAGACACATACAAGCTGAAGACAAGCGAGGACTCCGGTTCGTGGGATGCAACCACGCCGAGCTTATACAACGTGCGGAGTGCGCTGATTGTGATGAAGCTGCTAGAGCTGCCCGGCCGAAGAAGCCGTAGAATTCGGAACACGGTGGTCGGCGCCGACTCGCCGCGCGCCGAGCGAGCTCGGAGGTGCTGCACTTCAAGCTTGAGCAGCACTTGCAAAGAAAGGGGGGTACGCTCACCGATTGGCCTCGCCGAGTTGAAGTAGGATTCCGATCCGGTCCCGTTTCCGGATCCGGAACGGCGCCGGCGCCGGCCCGTCGACCCCGACTCCCCACAAGCCCGCGGGGCCGGGCGCGGCCCGGGGGCCGGGGCCCGGGGCCGCGGGCGGGCCGGCCGCGGGCCCGCGCGCCGCGCCGGGCCGGCCGCGGGCACCGCACCTGCCGCAGCTAGTGCACATCATGGCATACCAGCCTGCCGGTCCCGGGTCGACGTCGGGCCCGCCGGCGCCCGCGGCGCCGGCCGGCCCGGGCCAGCGGCCTGGCCTGGCCTGGCCCAGTGGCCCAGCAGTGGCAGGGCCTGCCGCCTGCGCCTTGCTGATTAAATTCGAATTCGAATTCGAATTCTTCGTTTCGAATTTCGGACCGGATCCGCGTGCTCGACGATATCGATCATGTGCTTGCTATCGTGCGTATCATAGTATATACCGGTACCGTTCAGATCGATTTGCTTCGAGTTCGAATTCAGGCTTCGAATTCGATCGCGACCTGTACATGTACGCATCATGGCACACTGCGGCATGCGCGCGCATGCGGAAAGAAATTTCTTCCAGTACGCTACGCTCTACTATATATAGCTAGGGCTAATGCTTAAGCTTCGTTAAACTACGAAACCACTGCAATGCAAGGTGCATATGTACACTGCACTGACACTGACACTGATCCGATCATGATCCATAATATAACGTCGATAACTTGCCTTCAACTGGACTGATGGATGATTTCCAAGCTTAAGTTTGAGCGTCTTAAACTGTTCTAGATTTGTACACTAGTTCTTTCATCTGCAGAGCATAAAAACTACATAGATACCTCGCGATAAGAACTGCACATGTCATGATCATCATGAATATCTACTTCTGCTTCAATTCTGCGAACAATATTAATGCTGTGCTGAATCATTGAATAAACCCGAAAACGAGGATCGGATCGACGGCAAGCTCGAGACTGTACAAGCTAACTCAAATAATAAACGACAATAGGGCCGCGCCGAAATAGAAAGGACAGAAAAGCTAACTCAAATACATAAACAAGCTGTTGTAGTTCAGCAATAGAAAGTAGCGAATTCGAAGGAAGGGCTGGAGCCGACGGCGCCGAAGCTGCGGAGGCGGCGGGCGAGGCGGTTCTGGACGGCGAGCCACGCGAGGTCGGCCCCCGTCCGCCGCAGGGCCGCCGCCGTCGCCCGCGGCAGCCGCGGCTCCCCCGCCTCGCGGTCGCGATCGCGATCCCGGCCCGGCTCGAGGCGGGAGGGGAGCTCGAGGGGCGTCGTTGGCCGTGGGGCGGGCCGGCCCTCGCGATCGGGCCCGTCCTCCAGGGCCTCGGCGGGCGGGTCCGGGAGGCGGGCGACCTGGGCAGAGTCCGAGAAGAGCTGCCAGAAATCCGGGGGGACCTCTGAAAACAACGGAAATGAGGAGAAACAACGGAAATACTAATCAGGGAATTCTGATCATGCATATTTAACAGTATTTAACAGGTGTACAGATCTAGTCGAGTGGTGGGCGCCCGGCGCACCGGAGGACGTGCACAGCCGCTTCGCGCCGGTTCGGGCGTCGATGGTCGTGATGGCGTTGCAGAACGCGTAGAAGAATGCGACCGACCTGCGAGCGGAAAATTCAAGTTAACTCCAACCGAGCGCGAGGCAGGACTAGTTCTTCGATGTGAATGGATAGCTCAGCGGCTGCACCTCTGAATGACTAACGGAACGTCCTTCGGGCTGCACTGCCCCGGTGGAGAGACGCACGAGAGGCCCCTCGTCGCTGCGATGTGGAGGATGCTGTCTCGAAAGCGGGAGCGGGCGACGCCCCTCTCGCCCTGCCGGTCGCACTCCCAGTCCCGCTTGGCGCGAATCGCGGCGTCGGGCCCGTACAGCGACGGCATCAGCGCCCGCTGCGGAATACATAGGGTTTGTCATGATCAGGGAATTCGAATCAGTCTTCCATGATCAGCTTCGATTTGAATTCTGAAAACCGAAAGACTGAAGTTCTAAAGCACCGTGGCACTATTTTTGTTATATTTGTTGTCAGAAATTCGAATAGGGCTTCCATGCATATATGAACGCCGAGTCGGCTTTGATTCGAATTCGATGATGAGCTTTTCTATACATAGATTTGACTAAAGATTCAAGGACGTCGACGCGGACCTGGATGGCAAAGTGCATCCTCATGTAGCGGTCGTAATCGAGCAGGTCGTCCTCCGGGCCGGTAGAGGCAATTGATATTGTGGATCCGGGTCCGGGGGGCTGCAGGCGCAGCGAGGAATTCCAAGCGGACGGCGTCTTCGGCTGGCCGTTCGCGTGCATCGCTTCCCAGATCTGCCGACAAGAATCACGGCAGGGAATGATTATGGTGAAAGTTGAGCTATAATTAGGGTTTCAAGGGTATATAGAAGGGCGCGCACCTCGTCCGCGATGCGCAGCACCGCCTTCGATTTGAGAAGCGACGCGACGACGTCGCCGACCGTGACGCACGCCCCTTGTGCTTCGAGATCCTCACAGCTGGAGTGCGAGGGCGTCGAGAGGGACGGGGGGCCCGAGGCGGTGTTGGCGCTGGCGCTGTCGTCGGAGCCTGCGCTGGACCGTCTTCGGCGCATGCGGAAGCCGGTCGAACCAAAGGCGCCGGCGGCCGCGGCCGGCGGCAGCTCGATTGAGAGCTCGAGGGCTTCCGAAGCCGCCGCGAGCGTTTGCGGCTGCAGAGACACCGGCCCCGCGACCCGCGCGGGCGCGAACTCGACAGAACCTGCAGCTGCGCATGCGCGTGTGCGCGTGCGAGTGAGCCCGCGGACGGTGATGTATTTCATTATCATTTATATTGTATTGTACATGTACATGTGCTATATATCATTTATATTATATTGTATATTGTACATGTGCTTGTATTGCAGCTGCAGCTGCAGATCTAGATGTAGAGGAGAATCGCACCTGCGCATGCATCGCAGTCCAGGACAGCCGCGGCCGATGGAGGGGCCTTGGTGCGCTTGCCGAGGTCATCGGCAGCTGGCGGCGGCGGGGATCTAGATCTAGACGTGCGCTGTCGCCCATGGCGGCTCGAATGCGCATGCATGTGCACGTGGCTGCGGAGAGAGCGCCCCTGGAGAAGGTCGCCAAGCCGCAGGGTGCCCATAATATTCACGTGCACGTTGCAATTGCCAGCTGGAGAAGAGTTTGCCGCCCACTGAACCAGCTGCAGCGAGATCCGCTCGCGCGGGCTTCCGGAGCTTGATCCTATGCCGAGGCTGGTTTCGGGCGAGAGGACTCTCGCGCTGGAGCTCATCTGTCTGGCGATGCGATTGACGGCCTGCCAGGCTGCACACTCGCCGCGTATGCAGCGCTAGCAAGAGCCCTTAACTTCGAAAGCGCTAGCGCATCCAGCGCGGAAGCTGCTAGCTAAGTTAGCTGCTGGCAAGCTGCTGCTGGTAAGCACAAGCCTAGATCTAGAGCCGCCACGTGCATGCTCCGACGCCGGCGCCTCCTGCGCACGCCGCTTCGGTGGGGGATAGTACGGGGGATACCGCCAACTTTCATGAGCGTTTACATCCGCCCAACTTGCGGCCAATTGCAAGCAATTTCCTGCAATTACGGGCAATTTACGGCTACAAATCGCCTTCCTGCAAATTCATCAGTGGTACAAGGTCGTGCTACGACCTCCCGGATTTCCGGGTTCGGTTCCTACTGTTTCCGCTTCGTTGTACTTCGAATCCCCGTGATTCCTGATACCGTGACTTGTATCCTCGTTGTGTACTACGAGTGGGTACGCCCGCCGTAGATCTTAAAAAAAAAAATTCATTAGGCTGCAATTAGTGCATTAATATTAAAGTTGCCACTAGCTGCTTGCCAGCGATTTGGCAGTGAAATTAAATTAAAATTGGCACCAGCGCGCGAGCGCGGCGCCGCCGGCCGCTATCCGATATCGATGATCTAGCGGCGAGCGGCCGCGAGCCTAGCGCTGCAAATAAGCCTGCATGCGCAATTTATATAATTATAATTAATGCTTGCAATTTCATGATTTTGCTATGAAAATTATGAACAGCATTATATATACTGTATACGTATGTGATCAAATAAACACCAATTTAATTGTTTTTTGGTGAATTACCGGCCACAGTCTCTAGACACCGGCCAAATAAACACCAAGTGTTGACATCATCATCATGGCATGATCATTATGAACATCATTATATATGTGCATGCGTGTCATTATTATATACTGAGTATATGTGTGTGTGTTGAACTTCACTGAGTCAAAGTTCCGCGAACACGTTCTACACCTACGTATACGTATACGGCCCAGGCTACGTATACGGGGGGTTCGAAACTTCGAATTCGCCCTTCCCACAGCTCGTTTTTTTTACCGGTCGACCCAACACGGCTGAAATCCGGGTAAAGTGAAATCGCTCTTCGGGTATTGGGTTGGCTGGGACCGGGCTAGCACCATTCTACCCGCTAGCTTGCCGGCTACAACATGCTGCGAGGAGACTAGCCGTGCTGCGACGGGTGAAAAGTTATCGCGATCGCCGGCTACCCTTGCCCATAGAACGGGCATGTCGAGTCGATTTAGAAAAAAAACGAGCTGTGTCCGTAGTCTCTCAAAACAAATATTAATACAATTATATAATTATTTCCGAATTTCGAAGTTCCCGAGAGTCCCCGAGACTACGATTGTTTTTAATTTTTTACAATTTTTTAGACTCGGGAGTCCGATCGCGATGACTCGGATCATGATTCATGATCCGATCATCAGAGTCGGATGATCCGAATCGCGATCGACCGTCCGACGGTCGGATCGACGGCCCGGGCGGCCGGGCCCCGGACCCCGGCCCCCGGGGCCCGGGCCCCGGCCCCCGGCCCCCCGCGGGCCGCGGCCCGCCGGGCCCCCGGCCCCCGCCGGCCCCCCGGGCCCCCAGTTGAACTTCAAAGTTCCGCGAACACGTTCTACAATTATTTCCGAATTTCGAAGTTCCCGACTCCCGAGCTCGAGAGTCCCGAGACTACGATGTTTTTAATTTTTTACAATTTTTTTAGAGACTACGGTAGGGCGAACTTTTTCGGAACTTCGGAAGTCCCGGACTGTGAGGCGGACTCCCACCGTCTCCCGGGCCCCGGCGAACCCCGCCGTTCCCCCGTATACTTCCCGGGTAGGGCTGGGTCCAGTCACACTCCAGTCACCAGTGAGACCAGTGGACCGGAGGCCCCGGCGGCGGACTCCGGGAGGGCCGGGTCGAGGCCCGACTCGAGGGTCTCACTCCACTCACTTAGTGGGAATTTCGGTTCACTGACGAGTCACTCGTACAAAGAAAAATGTGTGGCCAGTGAGCCGGACCTGCGCCGCATGGGGGGGAGGGGGGGGGGGGGTATCCGGCGCCAAAAAATTAGAACCCAGCCGCTGGTACTACCGTGGGACGCCTTCAATATTAACGACGATTCTAGGCGTCGAATTGTCGAAAACCTGTCTTCGAAAACCAAGCTCGAATCTAAGCCGCTGAGCTTCATGACTCAGTGAATTCAGGAGAAAACTCGAAACCTACAGCAACCACGAGGGCAGATGCAATGGGATCATTAATATTATTGCATACCACTTCCGCTTGCATACGCGACAAAGAAGTGGAAGCGGTGGACAAAGCGGAAGCATGATCGACCTTGCATGTACAAAGTTAAATACTTTTTGAAGCACGCATACGGTCATATGATTATACTAGTACTGCCACTGGTTATTCACCACAAAAAAACATATGATTATACTGCCAGGCCTAGGCTGCCTTAGAGCTGCCTTGATTAAATATTACGCAGATTGGAAACGCAGTGCGGGCGTCGGGCACGTGGCTCTCGAGCTCTAAGATGACTTTCCAAAAATACCCTAGGCTCCGGATCCTGCGCTATCTCAAATTAAATTTTCCCTCGGCCATGGCTAGCAGGCAAGCCCAACCGCCCCCCCCCCCCCCCCCCCGCCCCCCCCCCCCGGCCCCCCTACCTCTCCCTTCCCCCCCCCCCCCGCCTCCCCTCCCCCCTCCCTCCCCTCCCTCACCACCACCCACGCCTCACCACACCTAGGCTTTACTTTGCTTCATCTCCCCCCTCCCTGCGTCCACTCTGCGCTAGAGCTGGAAGTGCATTTCATATTAGAGCATGTGCAGCCGAGATGAAAAGCACGCGCAGCAGCTGCAACTGCAGGGCACGTGTGTGCAACCGCCGGGACTACCGCCGGCCGAGCGAAGGGGAGAGGGATTTCGAAGCGCCGGCAAGAGCCGCGAGGAGGGGCCGGGGGCCCGGCCCCCCACCGGCCCCGACGCCGACCCCGGCGGCACCCGAGGTGGCGGGGCGGCCGCGGGACCGCCCGCCCGCGCCCGATCGCGACGAGGTCCCCGAGCGCCCGACCGCCTGCACAAGCGCATGCACGTGAGGAGGGCGATTAGATCCAGAGTCTTTTGGTAATTAGGTAAATATTAAATAGAGCGCCGATTTCGAGGTCTAGAAGCTCAAGCGGAGCCTCCCTAGATTCCAATTTGCAATAATTTGCATTTGCAGAGCCTTTTGGTAATTGGGTAAATTATAATTAGATGTAGAGCGCCAATTTCACGGTCTAGAAGGCTAGTAGAAGCTCATGATCAAGATCTAGATCTTAATAGATCTAGATAAGCCTCCCTAAATTCGAATTCGAATTCGCATTTAGTTTTGAAA
The DNA here is from genome assembly GCA_004431415.1 of Cyanophora paradoxa. Taxonomy (NCBI): domain Eukaryota; class Glaucocystophyceae; order Cyanophorales; family Cyanophoraceae; genus Cyanophora; species Cyanophora paradoxa. The sequence goes on along the minus strand of QPMI01000246.1, from coordinate 13,061 downwards.
CTGCACGTGCACGTGCGAGGGCTATAATTACATAATCAGCTACAGCGTTTCAACCCCCAAAATTTAAAGCTCGAAAGTTGTCGCTATGTATCATTAAATATTGTAATGTGAAGTGCGCACCTCGAAGAAGCGGGCGACGGCAAGGGCGACCTCCTCGGGCGGCATCCCCGTACCCCCGTCCCCTTCCTCCCCCCCTTCCCCTCCGTCCTCCCCGTCCGACCCCGGGGGCCCCGGTCCCGCGGGGGGTACGCGTACGGGGCCCGGGGAGGCCCCGTCAGGCTCTTGGTACCGGTACCCCTCGTCCTCCGGATCCGGCACCCGCAGCCTCGAGCTGAGCGAACGGATCGATCTGAAGCTCTGCGCGCGACGAAGTTAGAAAGAAAGGAACAGAAGGAGAAAAGCACATATATATATATATACGAACCTTGGCGGCAAAGGAGCGACTTGTGAAGGGGGCGCCGGCCCGTGACGTCATCGGCTCGCTCTGGAGATCCTTTTCGGCGCAGTGGCGAGCGACGGCGCATCGGATGATCGCCTCCTCGAACTCGACCTGCGGAACGGGTACGCGCTCGTTTGGGGCACGCGATTCCTTGCGCGGGGGGTACGGCGCCGGCGGACCGCGTTGAGCTCCTCCATGCAGTCGGCGCCGTGGTCGTCCGCCTGCGTCACGTCTGCGGGAGAGGGGGAGGGGTACGGGCTCGGCCCCGGCTCGAGGGCCCGGGGATGGAGGGCGGGGGGAAGCTTAAGCACCGTCGTCGATGACGGGGTCTGCCTGCGCCGTGGCGAAGGCCTGCGCCCCCCAGAGTCGGAGCCAGCAGCCAGGCCAAAGATTATATGTAAGGCCCCGCCGGGGCTCGAGCGCACGTCCTGGACGTCCTTCTGGGAGAGGGCGCGGTCCCTCAGGAGCCCCAGGTCTTCGAACATCGCCACGAACTCCCGGATCGAAACCTGCCGGGGCCCTTCGCCTTCAGCTCGAGATCAAAATCTGGAGAGAGCGCCCGGCGGGAGGGTACGGGCGCTCGCCGATTTGTTCTTGTGGGCGCCGTACGCGCGGGCGGCGAGGCTGTCGAGGCCGCAGTACTTCTCGAACAGGAGGCGGATCTGAGGGGGGGTACGCCCCGGGAAGGCCGGCCCGGGTCAGAGGCGGGGCGACGGCCTCGGCCTCGGCCGCGCGGGGTGGAGCGGGGCGGGGCGGGGCGGGCCTGGGGCCGGGCGGCGGCGACGGCCTCCTGGACGGTCGGGTGCCGCAGGAGCCGCCGGAACTCCTCCACGTCGTCCCTACGCGAGAAAAGCGCCCCGGCGAACTGGTTCAGCCCACAAAGAGATTTAGGAGAAGAAGCTTTATATGTATTATAAGCCAAGGCGAAGCTCAAAGCCAAGGCGACTGGAGGCTAGGGCGGGCCCAGTGGATCGGAGGAGCCTCACGTCTAGACCGAAGACTGAATTACACTTCTCAAATTAAGGGGGATGCACCATCGGGCGTGGGGTAACACGTTGTTCTCCATCAGAAGCGACAGGCGCCCCGCCGGGCTCCGACCTTCCCGCGCCTGTACAGAGTTTATAAAGGCGTGTGGTGGGCTGGGGGGTGGGGGTGGGGAGGTGGGGGGGGGGGGGGGGAAGGGGAGAGAGAAAGCGGAGGGGGTAGTGCCGCGCACGTATCGTGCCTCCGCGAGCCTGACGACGGCCTGCGGGAGGGCGGGGGGGAGGGGGGGGGGCGTGAGGGGGTACGCGCTCCGAGGGGGGGGGGGCGGGGCGCGCGTTGAGGAACTCGGGGAGGACCATCGTCAGCCGCGTGTTCGCGTCGGAGGCCAGCGTCGCCTGTGTTCGCCGTAAGGGGGGTACGGGAGGGAGAGAGCTGCGGGGGGTACAGCGGACCTGCCCCGCGGGGCCCGTGTCCGTGGCCCCTTCTTTGTTTGCGTTGATGAAGATTAAATTGACCTGTTGCATTTAAAATGACAAATTCGAAGGCAGAAGTGATGGGCACGCTTAAGCTTGAGACCCCCACCCGCGCGCGAGCCTGGCCTGCCTGCGTCCTAGGCCAATTGCGACGCGAACCTTGGGTGCCGAGAGATGCTTGGACGAACTCCCCGATATAATCTTGCAGTCGGTTACGAAAGCGTCGAACTCTGGGGGTACCGGTTGGAGAAGGCACGGGCCCGGCCGGCCGCGGGTTACGTCAGTTTCACAGCAGGGCGCATCCCATGCGGGTGGAAAATCCCGGATAGGGGTACCGTGCTTCGAGACGGTGTACATCTCGTCGTTGTCGACCTGCGCAGGGATGCCCCCTCTAAGACGCGGGAAGGCGCTGAGACGGGGTACCGAATCGCACCTTGCGGGATCGGACGGCGATGGTCTTGACCTGGATCCCGGAGGGGCATGGCAAATCAGGGGTACACGCCAGCAGGCGAGGGGGGTACGGCACCTTCGCGCCGTCGAGCCTCGCGTAGTACCGGAAGATGGTGCGGAGGGGTATGTAGTAGCTCTTGTGCATGAGCTGCCGCAGCTGCGCGCGCGACAGCCTCAAATATTCAAGAGAAAGGGAGGCGGGGGGGACGGAGGGAGCTCCGAGGGGGTAGGGGGGGCCGGGAGGGCCTAGGGGGGACGGGCGGAGGAGGGCGGAGGGGGGGGAGGGGAGGAGTACGGCACCTCCTCGAGCTCGTCCTCCTGCGCCTTCTGAGCCGCCGCGGCGCCCTCGCCCTCGACGGCTTTCGACGATTTTGTACCCCTCGACTTGAGTACCTCACCTGAGAACAGAGGGGAGCACGTGAGAGGGCGAATGAGGGTGGCTCAGCTGCAGTGGCAGCGGACTAGTACTGAGTGAATTTTATGGGCGATGCCCCCCTCCACCCTTAAGCGTCCCGGCTCCCCCGCGGCTTCCCCCCTGCTCCCTCCCATTCCCCCCGCTCCCCCCCCCCCCCCCCCCCCCCAACAGAGAAAAGAACGTACCCATCCTGCTCTGCCTCCAGACTTCGGGGAAGTCGTCTATGATCGTTCGCTTGGGCGCCGGCCGCTCCTCCCGCGCCCGCTCGCGCCGCTGCGGTGGCCCGTAGTCCACCGTTTCTCGCTTCCTCCCTGCGCATGCGCCGCACGCGCAGCAATGTCAACACCGCATTCTAATTATATCGATATAAATCTGAACAGTAGATTTAGAGAGCTAAAGCTGATGAGATCGCGCTGTACCTGGCTCGAAAAAGCTGCGCGTCATGATCATGATCAATCAGAGCCGGCCGTCGCGAGGTGCAGGCTAGGGGCCGGGCCGGGGGCGGCCGCGGGGCGCCGCGGCGCACGGGCGGTTGCGGAATATGTGGTGGACCGCCCCCCGGAAGCTGGCCGAGGCGCGGATGTCGCCGCCGTTGTGCGCCAGGCTCACCAGCAGCGACCCAGCGCCCTCCCGCCATTGCTGCGCGAGCGCCCGGCCGCTTAAGGGAAAAGACGACCTGGACAACTAAAAGTTAGCTGGCTATGTATACGTATATTACCCGGCGGCTTAGGGACGTCTCGGCCGAGCGGAGGTGCGCCGCGGCGTCGGTGAACTGGTTCGGGGGCGTCCCCAGACGGGACCGCATCGTCTTCAGGCCCTCCAGCGACTCGTAGAGGTGCCGGCGCTCGGAGAAGGCGCCGGCGCCGGCGCCGCCGGCGATCGGCAGACCTGACCGGTTGTGATGTTCGATCGGTTGATCGGAGGGCTTAGCTATAGGCCAAGGGCCGGGGCGCGCGTGCGATCTAATTCAAGCTCGGAGCGGCGCTCCGCGGCGCGCGCGCACGGAGCCTGGTGGTTATCGTTTCGCCCGTCGTTGATGGCCTGTTCAGGTGGACGAACGGCGCCGGCGAGGCCGGGGGCGACGGCAGGCCGTGCTCATTCGCAGCGCTAGCCATGGCCATCGGGCGGCCGTCGCTCGCGCCGGGGGTCCGCATCTCCGCATCAAGCGACATGCCTATATATGGCGAGGTCGCGCCGTGCACAGCGCCGGCGCCGGCGCGTGGCTGGTCGGCCGCGCGCGCCGACAGCCGCGGCCGCGGCCGGGTGTCGAACCGAGCGGTCAGGCTCTTCGGGCTCGGGGTGCTGTTCAGACCTTCGGTTAGCTAGAGCAGAGCGCCGCGCGCATCATGGCATCTTCTGCCGTCACCGGCGCCCTGCCGACTAGCCGCCTGCCGCCCGGCCAACTCGAGATCTCTTTAGGTCTTGGGAGCAGATCTAGATTCGGGAGCTGTACGTCGCCTGTCGCGTTTGGCTATATAGCTAGATGATCTGCTGACCGGCCGCCTAGTGCTACGCGCTGCTCTGCGCCGATGACCACTCGCCTCGAGCTCCGCTCAGCGGCGCCCGCCGGCTGATCATGACTCGGAGCTGAATTCGAAGGTCTGACGGTCGGCCGTCCGTACGCATATACCCTCGGTGACCGAGTTTACTGTACCCCAGGAACCTCAGGTGAGCCTCGTGATTCCTCATTCAGAGGTTCCCCTCAATCGGAGATGCTAGAATCGATCAATGATGATGAGCAAGCACAATTCAAAAATGGCCTTCAATGAATTCAAGTTTATTAAAAAAAAGGAGTTTCCCTTCTCATCATCAGCTGTTATTCGATCGCGATATATCATATATATACACACATCATGGGTGAAATATGCACTTGTATTAATTATGTGTGGTATATATATATAAATATATGTTCGAATTTATAATGAAAAACCCTTGGAATTTTTCGAATCTCCTTTAGATTCGGCTTTGCGGAGCTTTAATTTGCATGCGCACGCGGACGCGTGCAACTTCGTTCGCGGCGTGCGCATGCAGAGCGACACGCGTGCTTGCAATTGCAATTCGCGATCGCGACGTCCGACCTCATTATGAGGGCGTCGGATCAAATTAGGAGGGCGCGCCTTCTCTGGATCAGTCGCCTGGCATCCACATACTTCGCGAAGCTAGGCGCATCGAAGCGCACATCATCAGCAGACAGCAATCGCTAGCTAGCTAGCGCATTCGCTTGTTATTGCTCGGCAGCCGCGACGGATCCCCGGAAAAGGCCGCGCTCACCTAGCAGCGAGAGAGAGCCAGCAAGGAGACCGTCGGACGCCGCCGACGCACCGTTGCACGACTCGCCCCAACGCCGACAGCAGCCATGACCTGGCTCCTCCCCAAAACCAAAGTCGCCCCTTTCCTGGAGCAAGCGTTCCCTTCGGCCGATGCGGAGAAGAGCAGGAAGATTGCGCCGTCGTCCGACGAGGCGCTGAGAGCAGCAGTTGAGGCGCACAACAAGTGTGCACCGGAGACTCCCACCCAGCCCGCGCCGGAGCCGCTCGCCCGGCCGTTTTCCCAGCGTATCCGCGCTCGCCTCCACGAGATTCCCGCGGCAGTCAAGGCTGTCGATCAGGTTCGTGGTTCAAAACGTGTTCGCTCCAGTCGCGCCTTTTCCGACGGCCTCGAGCAGATCTGGGCGGCCATCCACGTGCAGCCGTCCGCCGCGTCCTGTTCGAAGGCGGCGGAGCCCGCGGAGGACGACCTGCTCGACTACGACCGCTACATGAGAATGCACTTCGCCATCCAGGTCTGATCTTGTGCTCCAGTCCTCGTCCCTTCGCCGTTTCGACGGCTGATTCGATTCGATTCGATTCCGCGCAGCGCTCGCTGCTTCCTACGTGGGGCGTGTCCGAGGCGGCACAGCGAGCGAAGCGGGACTGGGAGTGCGACCGGCAGGGCGCAAAGGGCGTTGCTCGCTCCCGCTTCCGCGACAGCATCCTCCACATCGCTTCCACGCGCGCCCGCGGCGGGCTCCAGAACCCGACCGACGCCGAGCTCACCACCATCGCTCTCCGTGCCACCGTGTTCCTGTGGCATCTCCTTCACGCCATCACTGTCGTCGAGCAGTCCGGGCAGCGGAGGCTGCGGCGCATGCACGGTTCGCCCGTCCCCGCCGCTCGCGCTGGCCCTTCGAACCGGCCGCTGACGCCCGCGCGTGCAGAGAGCGTGCAGGGCGCGCTTGTGGGCCTTTCCCTGGAGCAGCTCCAGGTGGAGGCTGAGGAGCTGATGGCGAACCCGTCCTGCGAGGAGATGGTCCACGCAGTCGACGCGCAGCAGCAGCAGCAGACGGCGGCCATGGAGGAGGAGGAGGCGCAGGCCCCGCACCAGCAGGCGGCCCCCGGCCCCGTCCGCAATCGCCAGGCGCCGCGCGGGCCGCCGGCCCCGCCGCTCCAGCGGGACCTCGCGTGGCTCGCGGCCGTGAACCGCATCAAGCACCGCGCCGACCCTTTCTCCCGCGCATGACATCTGCGCCTTCATTTCCTCCCTATCCTTGTACTCATATAGCCCATCTGATTTCAGGCTTTCGCTCGGCGTGTGCGTATCCGGGTCTGTAATATTTATGCAGAGTTCTTGAGGCTTGTAAGTACCAGTCGTATACATCACTATAGTGCTCTCAGATTCGCCCTTCAGATCGTACTCGCCGCGTGTAGGATTTCGGTTGCTTTAGTTGTAGGTCGGCTTTCAGTTTTCAAGGGCGTGCCAGTGTGCCGTGTGTTAGATATCCTCTGTATCGTCCTCGGGGAAGTGAGTTTCAACAGACAGTCAGTTCCTCCGGTTGTCAGGCTTAGTAGGAGACGGACAATCGCGATAATCGATGTGCTTGATACCTGTGCTGGTATTTTTGTATTTGATGAATGCAAAGTAATGAGATATAGGATACGAATCCCACGGCCGACGCCCAACGTTAACGTGCACACTAACACTAATATAAGAGTCGACGTCTGTGACTCTTTGCCGCATCGCCCGGCGCCGGGCTCGTAAGATCCCGAAGGGCTCGCCGAGTCGTATTGCAATTGCATAAATATATCGTCAATCCTTTTGGGACTCATTGTAATCTTGCAAGTGCAAAGAACACGAGGCGCGCGCGATCCGAGATCGCGCTCAGAGCTTTGAGGCGTCGAAGGCGTCCGCATCATCATCTTCCTCGCCCTCCCCCGCCGCCGCCCCCGCCGCCGCGCCGGGCCCGGGCCCCGCCACGACCGCCGCCAGCCGCCCGCCCGCGAACCAGCGCCGCCGAACTCGCTGTACCCCCCTCGGCCTCCTCGCCCTCCTCCCCTCCGCCCGGGCTCCTCCCCCGCCGCCTCCGCCGCAAGGGCGGCAGCCTCGTCCGCCAGCGCCGCGGCGCGTACCCCCCGCGCCGCGCGGACCGGCCCGATCAGCTGCCCGCCCCTCCGGGCGCAGAGCTCGGCCCGCCGTCGCCGCGCGGCGGCGGCCGGCCCCCCCGCCCGCGATCGTTCCAGGTACGCCCTCCCCAGCGCGATCCACCCCCGGGGCTCCTCGGGTACAGCCGAGATGTACTTCTGGTAGCAGGCGATGGCTCCTGGGAGGGGCAAGGGGGGTACGGTCAGCGCGGGGCGGGGGGAGAAGGTAAGGGGGGTTCGGGTACGGGAAAGCGCGCGCCTGGCAAGTCCCCGCACTCCTGGAGGCACCGGGCGAGCAGCATGACGTCACCGCAGTCGACCCGCTGGCCCCCGTCCTGTGGCTCAGGTGAGCGGGCGGGGTACGGCGAAGGGTTGAGGGGGGAAGGGGAGGAAAGGCCGACCACGAGGGGCTGAAGGAGGGGTAGCGCCTCCGCGGGCCGCCCGAGGCGGGCAAGGCACCGCGCGGCGACGCACGCGGCGTCCCGCCTGTTGCGCGTCTCTCCGACGCTCGCGCCGCGCGGCTCGCGCTCAGATGAGCCAACGCCGTCGCCCAGGACCTCCCGGCACGCCGCCAGCGCCTCCTCGTACCGCCCGCGGCTGTACTCGTACTCCGCGATCGCCTTTTGCCTGCGGCGCGGCCGGCGGCCGCCGTCGTTCGCCGCGGTCCGGGCGGGCGCGGGAGGCGGGGCGCGCACCGGCCGGTGGGGTCGCCCGTGAGCTCGCGGGGGTCGAGGCTCACGCCCCGCGCGAGCTCGTCGCTGTCGAAGACGACTGCGCCCTCGCGCGTGAACCAGAGCGGCTCGGTGCTCGTGATCTGGCAGTGCTCGCGCAGCCGCGCAGCCCGCCGCTCCTCGGTCGCGGCGCGGTGCTCCTCCGCCTCCGCCGCGTAGTCGTCCGCGAGGTCGAAGCCTCCCAGCTCCTCCATCGCCGCCAGGACGAGCTTCTCGAGCTCCCGGATCGCTGCCCGCGGGGCCCGAGCCGCGGATCGCGCTAGAGCGTGGCTGGGCTGCGGGCTGGGCCGCGAAGTGATCTGCAGCAGAGCCTAGCGCCGGTGCAGCAGCACGCTGGGCTCGGGACCGCGGGCGCTGACGGAGTTCTGGTACGCGACGACGATGAGCTATTGCGATTCAACAATACCGATAGCGGGATTCGCCAAAAGCGCCGACGATCCGCCGGAGTCGCTCGGGCTGACCGACTGCTCAATAACTCGCCTCGCGGGAGCCGACCCGCCGTCTTTCCATCCGCATCGGCGCCTCCGAGCTTCAACTCCTGGGCTCCTGTGGGCCCGCTCAGGTCAGCGAGATCCTCAGCTAGCTGCTGGCCGCGTCTGGCGGCCGTCCGCCGCCATGCGGGCCGGCTGGCGGCTCGTTGCGTGGGCGGCGGCGCTCCTGGCGCTGGCGGCGCTCCCACCTTGCCAGGGGCGCTTCTACGTGGACAGGGAGACGGGACACTTCCGGGACACGCAGCGGGACATCACCTTCTTCGGCGCCGGCTTTCACTACAATTTGCCCCCGGCAGGCCTGCCCCGCGAGAGCGTCCGCCTCATCCTCGACTACGACTTCCGCAAGATGAAGGAGGTGAGATAGGGCGGCTGCGCCTGCGCCTGCGCCGCTCCTCGTCCGCGCTCCAACCGGTCGCCCGCCCCATGACCAGGGCTTCGCGAACTGCACCGTGGTCAACCTCGTGGACTGGTCATACCTGGATCTAATCTTGAGCGCGTTCCCCGCGCAAGCGCTCGATCCCAGCGCCGCTCACGCCCGCGCGCGCGCCGCAGGCCTCGGAAAGCGCTACAGCCTCAGCGTCTTCCTCTCGCTGCCGGCGCAGACGATGCCGCGCCGGCTCGGGCCCGACAGCACGGGAGGCTACACCGGTTCCCTGCTGTGGGACTCCGGCGCCCGCGCCGCGTACAGGGACGCCCTGCGGCGGCTCTGCAGGGAGCACTGCGGCCACCCGAGCCTCGCGGCATTCATCCTCGCGAACGACGTACGCTGGCGGGTGCGCGCGCCCCGTACCCACGTCCTTCTGCCCTTCCGGCTTCCCGCCACCGACAAGCGCCGCCGCGCCGCCGCAGGATCTGGCGCCGGATTGGGCCGAGGGGTGGGCCGCCGTCCTCTCCGACCTCACCGCCAGCCTGCGCGAGCTGGGTACCCCCCTTGGCCCCTTCCCCCTCCCCTCCCTCCCACTCGCCTCCCCCCCCCCCCCCCCGAGCTTTCGGCGCAGCGACGCTTCAAGCGATCGGGCTGCACAGCGAGACGAGCAACGTCTGGTACCAGCCGCGGCTCTGGGCCTCCCCCCTCCGCTGGGCGATCGGTATCCCCCGACCCAATTCAGCCGCTCGACCCGCACTGTACCCCGCTGAACCTCCCCCCCCCCCCTTCTCAGACTTCTGGATGTACGGATTCGATGCCTCGTACGTCCGCGGGCAGCGGGTGCGGGCGCTGCGCAGCCTTCTCCCTCCCACCTCCTCGCGCCCCGTGCCTCGTCTGATGCCGTACCCCCCCGCAGCTCGCCCTTCCCTCCCTGGAGGCGGCCCTATGGGCGAGCCCCTGCGAGCCGTCCGACACCTTCTGCCTCCAGGTCCGCCGTACCCCCCTTCTGTCTTCCTCCCCCCCCCGGTCCCTTTTTCATTACCCCCCGCGGCGCAGTCGGACGGGGCGCCGAAGCCGGCGTTCGTCTCCCCCCTCCGCGTCCGGCTCCAGGTCCGTACCCCCGTACCCCCTGAGAAGCTCTTTCTCCCTTCCCCTTTTTCAAATTTGATCCGCAGGCGCCGGCCGACATGCTGGCGGCCGTCTCCAACGGCACTGCGGAGGCGTACGTCGCGGCACGCGCCGCCCTCTCCGCCCAGCAGGCGCGTACCCCCCTTCCTCCCTCGTTCTATTTTTAGGCGGCCGAGGACCCCCGGCAGGCGGAGCTCGCGAGGGGGCTCTACATCAACGCGTACTTCTCCGGGGCCCTCGGTACCCCCCTTCCCCATTCTCATCCCTACCCCCCCCTCATTTTCGGCGCACGCAGGCTTCGCGGCGCCGTACGAGGACGAGCCGAGCGGGCTCTGCGAGGAGGCGAGGGGGCCCCTGACCCCGCACGGGCTCGCGTGCCCCGGCTGGTGGCCCGGTGCGCCCCCAAAAATAGCTCCCCGAGAGATCGCGGGCCGCTCGGCCCGAGCGTCTTGCGAGACCGTTTAAGGAGAGCTCGCGCCTCAGCTCTAAAGCCTTAGCTTAAGCCCTTAAGCGGATCTGATTCTGCCTGAGCTTACCCTTCCCCCCCTGCCGTCTCTCTCGGCCCCGTGAAGACCGCTGAAGCTCGCGATCGCGCAGGGGCGGTCTCGCGGTCGCGGGTCGAGGGCGACCTGCTCGCCGCGGCCCGCCGCGCCTCCTCCGTCATCCACCAGTCGCGTACCGTACCCCCCACCACCTCAACTTCGCGTACCCCCCTCGTTTGCATACCCTACTGAGGCTCCCGTCCCCCCGTCTCCTCCCCCCTCCTCCTCCTCAGGGTCGGACTCAAGATCGACATGCGGGTCCTGATCCCCTACGGCGAGCTACTCGCCTCCTCCTTCCAGGGGTACCACTTCCTCCTCGACCCGCCCCCACCCGTCAAGGTTCGCGGCCGCACCGTACCCCCCTTCTTCCCTTCTGAATCGTTCCCGTACCCCCCTCCCCCAGTTCTTCCGGGAGCCCGAGCCCGTCTGCTACCCCCCGCGCCCCGCCAATGAGACCACCAACAGGGTCCCCTCCCTCTCCCCCCCTGCTCCTCCTCCTCTGAACCCTGTACCCCCCTCCGACCCGGCAGGAGGCGCTGGCGCGTTGGTTCGCGGTGCAGCGGCGGCTTCAGCCGGGCGATCTCGAGGTCCGTTCCCCCGAGGGGGGGCGGGGAGCTTCGGGCGCCAGTCGGCCCTTCTCTTTGGGGCCCAGCTGAGCCCCTTTCGGGGAGCTGCTGGTTAGGCCCCAGCTCGCCCCAGCCTGATCCCCGCCTCCGTGCCCGCCCCGCAGGCGACCGTGACGATGGAGCCGGACTCCCTCTCCCCGCTCACCGTGCGCCCCCGAAAACACACAGTGTCCCTACAAACGCAATATTTACACACCTGCCCCGCAAGCGGCTTTTTCAAAAAAGCTTCGGTCGTCCTGTCATAGACCCCGGAACGAGCCGATGATCTCCCCGCCCGCCGCCCGCCGCCCGCCCCCGCCCCCGCCCGCCCCTTCCCTCCCCTCCTCTCCCCCGAACGCTTCCCTCCGGGCCTCCGACAGGACGCAAAAGCGGTGGGCTTGAGCGTGCGCGGAGAGATAGCCTAAGTGGCTAAAAGGACATAGAGTTGCCTAAGTGGCTTAGGTGTGGCGGTAGAGTTTAGAGTTAGAGTTGATAAAGGACACCCAGTGCAAGCAAGCCACGCGTGCCGGGCACAGCCTAGTCTAAACTCTCTCCGGCAGGACGCGAGGGCGGTGGGCGTGAGCGTGCGCGTGCAGGAGTCCTCCTTCTACATCAGCAAGAACGTGCGCCCCGCCCCGCCCCGCCCCGCCCCGGCCGCCCCGCCTTGGAGGGGCCGCCTAGATCATGAGAGAACATGCGCCCCGCCCCGGCCGCCCCGCCCCCGCCTCTCCAGCTCCGGGAGGGGCCGCCTGGGTGGGCGAGATCCACCGGCTAGCTCCCCGGGCGCCCCGGCCGCCCACCGGTGGATGGGGATGCGGTAGGATAGAAGCGAGGGAATTAGGTCCCTCGCGGGTGTGGCGGAGGCGCTAGGCGTGCTTCCGTTCAAGAAGCGGCGGCGTCCCCCGTTCTCGAGGCGCAGAAGAATGCGCGCACCTCGCGGGCGCTGTCCGATGGGGGCGCCCCGGCCGCCCCGGTCGATGGGGATGGCGGGGGCGGCCGGCTAACGAGCGGAGAAATAGCCTAAGGTGGCTTAGGTGTGGCGGTAGAGTTAAGACTCTGCCCTGTCGGGCAAGACTTACTTGTCGGGCAAGACGCCCCGCCCCGGCCGCCCCGCCCCGGCCGCCCCGCCCCGGCCGCCCCGCCCCCCCCGCCCCTTCAGCTCCGGGAGGGGCCGCCTGGGCGGGCGAGATCCGCCGGCGCTGGCTCCCCGGCCGCCCCGGCCGCCCCGGTCGATGGGGATGGCGGGGGCGGCCGGCTAACGAGCCGGGAGAGCTCGCCTAGCTACAGCCGCGCCGCGCCCTCCCTCCGCTGCCCCCGCCTCGCCCTTCTCACCCCCCCCCCCCCCCCTCCCGTCCAGGTCTTCCCGACGTTCCGGACGACGTGGGTCCTCGTCACCAACGCCGACCTCCAGCGCGGCGCCGCCGTGCGTCCCGGCCCTCAGACTGAAAAGATCTCCTTCATAAAGATCCCGGTGGTTTTAAAAGATCTCCTTTATAAAGATCCCGGTGGTTAAAAGATCTCCTTTAGGTGGTTTTAAAAGATCTCCTTTGTAAAGATCCCGGTGGTTTTAAAAGATCTCCTTTGTAAAGATCCCGGTGGTTTTAAAAGATCTCCTTTGTAAAGATCCCGGTGGTTTTAAAAGATCTCCTTTGTAAAGATCCCGGTGGTTTTAAAAGATCTCCTTTGTAAAGATCCCGGTGGTTTTAAAAGATCTCCTTTGTAAAGATCCCGGTGGTTTTAAAAGATCTCCTTTGTAAAGATCCCGGTGGTTTTAAAAGATCTCCTTTGTAAAGATCCCGGTGGTTTTAAAAGATCTCCTTTATAAAGATCCCGGTGGTTTTAAAAGATCTCCTTTGTAAAGATCCCGGTGGTTTTAAAAGATCTCCTTTATAAAGATCCCGGTGGTTTTAAAAGATCTCCTTTGTAAAGATCCCGGTGGTTTTAAAAGATCTCCTTTGTAAAGATCCCGGTGGTTTTAAAAGATCTCCTTTGTAAAGATCCCGGTGGTGGTTTTAAAAGATCTCCTTTGTAAAGATCCC